>CP106721.1:44590737-44790737 GCA_025503065.1 Gossypium bickii
AATCTTTTCTTGATTCAACACGTTTTTCTAGGATCGTTTAAGTTCTCGGTTTGCTAACACCTGGTTTGAGGTGATATGGGGTAGCTATCCTATGGTGTACTCTATATTTTTAAGACTTTGTCAAATTTAGTATTACAAAAATGAGTGCCCTATCACTAATGATTGCTCTAGGTGTTCCAAATCGGAGAATAGTTTCTTGAGAAACTTAACTACTACTCTAGCATCATTGGTTGGTAAAGCTTTAGCTTACACCCATTTGTTATCTAATCCATTTTGCTACTGAGATGTATTTATTTACAAATGAACTAGGAAATGGACCCATCAAATCAATACGTACATCAAATATTTTACATGATAACATATATGTTTGAGGCATTCATCACGTTTAGAAACATTACACCATTCTTTGCTTTATCACATGAAACAACATACTGTTGGCATCTTTGAATAGAGTGGGCAATGCATGATTGAGTATTTTATGCGTATTAAGCCTGCCTTGTAGTGTCCTCACAGAAAGGTCTGAATGGCAATGTTCCAAGAAATTTTGCTTGCTTAGCAGCACAACGGATCTTGAATTACGATAAACACGTATCACGGCATAAAGGGATCTTCCCAAAAATAGTTTTTACATCGACAAAGAATCGCTTCTTTTAGTGGCGATGTTAGTCTTTTGGCAAGATGTTAGCGGTTAATAGTTCTGTCAATATACGCAACCATGGTACCTCGAAGTGGGTTATAGAAAGAGTTGTTCTTCGGCTTGAGTCGTTTATCTCACTTTATTGAGCTCTGCGATATATGGGTTTTCAAGCCTAGAGAGGTGATCACATTGCAAGGTTTTGTTTTCCCTTCTTATCTTTTGTATTTCCAAATCAAATTCTGTAAAAGTAAAATCCATCTTATGAGTCGAGGAGTTTTGCATCGAGTTTAGTCAAAAGATTACGAAGGCGGAGTGGTCGAGTGTAAATGACAACTTTAGATAATAATAAATCTTATCACTAAATTTGTCGATAGAAAAAACTACATTTATGATTCTTTCTCAAATGGTGGTGTATTTTCTGTGCGGGTGTCAAGTTACGCTAGCATAATAGATTTGGTGAAAATGCTTGTCTCTTCGTTGTCTGAGTTTACACCTACTACTTAATCACTTGCATCACACATTAGTTCAAAGGGTAGATTCCAACTAGGTGCGATTATAATCGAACGCATTTATTAGTTTATCCTTAAGGATATTTAATGCATCTAGACATTCTGATCGAAATTGAAAGGAACATCTTTTTCTATTAATTTTGTTAAAGCTTAGCTATTTTAGAAAAATCTTTAATGAATCTTCTATAAAATCTGCATGTCTAAAAACACAATAGCCTTAAGCTGAACTAGGGGACATAATTTTCTATGGTTTCAATCTTTGCTTTATCTACCTCGAATCCCTTTACTAGAAATTTTGTGTCTAATACAATTCCCTCTTGTACCATGAAGTGACATTTTCCCAATTTAAAACAAGGTTTGTTTCCTCATCTCATTAGAACTCATTTTAAATTTTTAAGGCAAGATGGAAAGAATTCAGAGTATCTTGAGAAATCGTCCATAAATACCTCCATAATGTCTCCCACAAGTTCATCAAGATTGCCAACATGCAACGCTAAAAAGTAGTAGGAGCATTACATAATCCAAAAGGCATTCTATGATAAACAAGCGTCTGAAGTATGGGCATGTGAATGTTGTCTTCTCTTGATCTTCGGTGCTATTAGGTTGGAAATAGCAGAAGAGTCCATCTAGGAAGCAATGAGTGCGTATGCCCGGATAACCTTTCTAACATTTGATCAATAAAGGGCAAAGGAAAGTGATCTTTTCTAGTGGCATCGTTCAACTTCCTATAATCAATGCAAACTCTCAATCTGTGGTACATTAGGTGGGAATTGGTTCATTCTTTTCTTTGGCTACCATAGTCGTACCTCTTTTCTTTGGGGAAAACCTGCGGGACTTACCCAATTCTTGTCGAGTAGGATAAATTATTCTAGCATCTAGAAGTTTAATTACCTCATTTTCACAACTTCTTTTCGTTGGGATTCAATCGTCTTTGAGTTGCACACACATGGCTTGTATTCTTCTTCCATTAAAATTTTGTGGGTGCAAAATGATGGAGCTTATTCCACTTAATGTCGGAGATTTTCCAAGCTATGGCTCTTTTATGTTCTCTTAGTACTGTATCAACTCCTCTTTTTCCTTGGGTTTTAGCTCTGAAGAGATAGTGCACAGAGTAGCGTAAATTGTCTAGAAATGCATATTCTAAGTGTTTGACCAAATTGTTTCAATTCAATTTAGTAGCTCATCAATGGAGGTTTTTGTTTTAGTTAAATCATTGACTTTAATGGTCCATTCTTTCTTATGCCTAGATGAAGATGTATTCAAATTCAGCTCGTCAACTTCATCTTCTTCCCCTCTTCTTGGTCGAGGGCACGGTTCCATCGATGTCGGCCTGTATAATTTCTTGTAATGAGTTTTGAATGATATGATCGGTTAGTATCAACAAAATAATAAGAATCATCTTGTTCTCTAGAATATCGCATGGCATCATAAATTTAAAAAATAATTTCCACATCACCTATCCTTAATGCAAGTTTACCGTCACCTACATCGATACTGACCCTAGCAATAGCTAAAGAGGGCGCCACAAGAATTAAAGGAACCTCGATGTCCTCGTCATGTCCAAGCACAACTAAATCAATAGGAAAATTGTAACATCCCAAATTTGGGCCTATTTGAGATTGAACTATTTTCCTATATTGAATTCTTTGTGATGTTAACCACGGAATGTTAAGGCTTAACTAAAGGCCTTGAGTAGGCTCGGAATGGTAGAAAAATATTTTCTTTAAGATTTTAAGGTAGAGAGCCTTGGTAGTTAGGGGTTACAAAGAAAAAAATGTGGATTATTTGACACTAACAAAGCTTTGGAAAAGTGGCAAAGAGGAGGGCCACTTGGGAGGCTGGAAGTGACACCACTTTGAGCAAAGGGAGGCTTGGGTTAAGTCGCGAAATTCCGTTTTTACTCTTTAATATGAATGACATGGGAGAGAGTTTTCTCTCTTTAAATTCTTTTAAAGATAAAGGATAATAAGGATATTACGAGTTAAATAGGATTATTATTTGATTATTAATAAAGGATTAATTCAAGTTATTTTGAATTAAATTAAACAAGTGGCTTAGAGTGAATTAGGAGATTAAGTGAATTTTGAACTCCTCAGAGTGGAGTGGATGGCAAGTATAGGAAGTCAGTGTAGAGATTCCACTTAGTTTCTTCTCTTAATTTTTATTAGCCTCCATTAATCCCTATCTCATCTTTTATTTTCTTTCTCTCACACTTTTGGCGAATTCTCTACATCACCACCTTCAATCTATTTTCTTTCCCTTCTTTCTTAGACAGAAACTCCACCTCTCTTCTTCTCCATTATTTTCTTTCCTCATTAAGTGAATCTACTCTACGACTTGGTAGAAAATTCTTTCTCTTATAAACTCTTCTGGCCAAATATCAAAGCAAGGTGTTCTCCTCCATCTTTTCTCCAATCTGTGATAAGGTAAGTAATGGCGAATGTCTATCTCCTCTTTTCCCCTCTTCTCATGCCGACATCTAGGAAGGAAAGAGCCAATTTCGGGCATTTAATAGTAAGGGTGTTAATACTCTTTTGGCTGATTTGTTATAGGCCTTGGAAGTTGGAAGCAAGCAAGTGAGCCATCATCGTTTGTCAAATCGATTTTTGGTAAGGTGGTAAGGATCTTTGTATTTAATATTAGATTAAGCCCAGAAGGCTAATAATAGTGATGATGGTAGATTGTAGGAAGTGGGCGAGAATCTTATATCAGTCTTTGAAGTTAGTACTCAAAGGGTAAAGGTAAGGATTTGGGTTGCAGATGACCCTTGATTTATTTTGGTTTGGTAAGAATAGGCCATGTAGTACTAACTCCATGTTTGGCGAATATAGGGACAAAGAAAAGCTTGTGTGGTAGGATTTGTCTATTCGGGTTTAGGACTATCGTGCGACATCGGTGTGTACATACACACCTTATAACAATAAGCTTGTGCTAAATATTGTGAATGCTAACTTTGATTTTATGTAGCATTGGATTTAATACCATATCGGTATAAGTGAGCGATTCGGGTAAGTACACGGTTAATATGAGTTACTATTTGATGCTTTTGGGAAGCATGGCATGTTTATTATTTGTAACTTAAATATCGATGGCATGAGATCTATCATATCATGATTTGATATGGGTTGATGAAGCGGAGAATTGTTATGCTATGTTAGAGACACGATGTTTTAGTAACACACATCGTGACTCACGGTCACGAGAGGTTTAGTACCTCCAGGTTTGGCACCTCATGGCGTCTTGTCGATGGCTTAGCACTTCTGATCAGGTTGGCCCCTGACGATATCTGAGGATTAGCGCAAGTGATTTGGTATCACCGCGATGGGTTGGCCCCATCAGCCAATTTGTGTCTTGGACACGGAGGTTTAGCACCTCGATGATTTGGCATCACATACGTGACTATCGTCACGGTGGTTTAGCACCACAGGTGGTTTGAGTACCTAGCAGGGTAAGCGAGCGTTTGGTTGGCTAGGTTGGGTACATAACCTTATGCATGTTAATTGTTATAATTTGTGTATGAAATTGGTTTAAGCCAGGGGAAGGGTTACATCACGAGTCTTGGTGACTCACCTTCTCCTCTATTTTTGGGTGACACGTGGCTCGCGGATATGGGCCGAGGGACTCGAGGGTGGCCATGCGTGGAAATTTAAATTTAATGAGACTTTGAATTTGGTTTATGTTTTCGATTGTTGATTTTATCTTGATCAAATTGTAATAAGGCCTCTAGTACTTTATTTTATCTTTGAATATTTGTTTTAACTATTTATTTATAAAATGAGTTCACACAGTTTCTAAAGCAATCGTAAAAGTTTTAAAGTGCCATCGAATTTACCTCTGCAAAATATATTCTTAGCTTGACTTAACAAATATTTTCAAAATAAGATCTAAATAAGGGTTTACACAACTCAAAGGTTTGAACAAATGACTACTTTTTACTAAAAGTTAATTTAGTTTTAAAATTTTCCAAATATTTTCTAAGTAGCAAACCAAATTCGGTCACTACGTTTGGGACGGGTTTGGGTTGTTACAAAAATAATTTTATCAATTTTTACCAAGACATCTTCGATAACTCCTCTAGGATATTTATTAGATCTATCAGCTAATTGAATACTCATCCTATTGGGTTTTGGTTCCTCAAGATCTAGTTGTTTAAACATTTTATAAGGGATTAAATTATCTTGGCACCTAGATCGACTAATGCTTTCTTAATATTTAAACTACCAATTAAACAAGGAATAGTAAAACTTCCTAGGTCTTTTAATTTGGTTGGTAACTTGTTTTGGAGGATGGCTGAACATTCTTCATTAAGCTCCACTGTTGATATTTCTTCAAGCTTCCTTTTATTAGTCAGGAGTTCTTTTAAGAATTTTGCGTATGTTGGCATCTGTGAAATGGCTTCAACAAAGGGTAAGTTAATATGTATTTGTTTAAAAGTTCAAGAAATTTCACGTATTGGGCATCTAATCAGGTCTTTCTTCAACTTTGCTAGGTATGGGATTGGTGGTTTACTTTCTTTGCCTGCTGGAGTTTCATCCTCAATTCCTCCTCCTTTGCTTTGTTATTCCAGTGTGGTAATTTTCTTTGGTTCGACTAACTCCTTTCCACTTCTCGATTATGGCTGCCTTTACTGTTCGGTTCCATTAGAAAAAATCTATGATCAATTTGAAACTATCTTAGTAAGTTGTCAAGCGACTTAATAAGTTCTCCAACAGCTTTCAATCCATTTGATCAATGCTTGTTGATTATCGAGTGTCGTCTCGGTGTCTTGGAAATGGGCATACAGTGGGTGGCCATGAATTTTGTTAGCATCTCTTGAGTTGACCTCTTTTCCTATGGATAGAGTGATTTTAGGAAATTTTGAGGGAGGTTGTTGTCTTTGATTTCCTTGATTTCCTTGGCCTCCCCATGAAAAATTTGGGTGGTTCCTCAACTTGGATTATAATTATTACCATAAGGGTTATTATTAGATGCGAAATTATTACCTATATAATTCATCTGTTAGCTTTACTACTTGATTGGTAGGGTGGGTACTTAGGATTACATACAGTTCCACTTGCATCGCCTTTGCATTCTTGGATGTTCCTACGAAGAACACAAACTATCAAGCTTTTTATTCATCATCATGCCTGTGTTGATAGCATGGTTACTACATCGAGGTTGTAAACTCAGGTGACTTTATTGGTTTTGTCATTGTAACACCAGCGATAGTTATTCGGTGATATCTCTTGATAAACTCGTTGAAAGGTGCAACCGGGAGTTTTATTGTTCGGGGTTCCACCGTGGTGAATCAATTAGTTGCCTCATTAAAGGGTTCTGCAGTTATAGAAAGTTTGGACTTGGAGCCACGGGGGTAAGCCATGGTGCGAACACCTTCTCAAGAGATCTTAGTATCTCTCTCATGCGTCGTATAATGTCTACTAAATCCATCTGCACAAAAAAGAGATATCATTACGTAATTTGGTTTGTTTTGGCACATGGGAAATATTTTAATAAAATTTTTGATCATTTGATACCATGTAGTGATTGACCTCATAGTAGAGTTTAACCAACTGTTTGGCTTTATTCCTTAATGAAAAGGGAAATACCAGAAGGCGTATGGCATCATCGAAACACCATTTATTATGAAGGTATCACGAACTCTAAAAATTAGCTATATGAGTATTTGGGTCTTAAATCACTGCAAACCATCAAATTGAACAAATTGTTGAATCATTTGTATAGTGTTAGGTTTTAATTCAAAATTATTAGCAACTATAGCAGGCCTAACAATGCCAGTTACGCTCTGTTAAATGAGGTTTAGCATAATCATACATAATCTGCGGAGCATTATTTTACTGCCACATCTTGTGGTGGTGGATTATTCTCGTCCATCCCTTGGTGGGATTGGATCGCCTTCTTGCTCTTCTTACATGTAATTTATGGCTCGCCTAATTTCTTTATGATTCTATGACGGTAGCTTCAATATCAACATGTCGTATACTAACGGTCCTTTTCGAGTTCCTTCTAGTCATAAACTAGAGGTACTGCTTGGGAAAAAAGAAAAGAAAATATAGCAAAATTAGAAATTAAACTAAAAATAAAATTAATTTGCGGAAAATAAAAAATAATGGCTTAAGTAATAAAAATAGAGCTTTCTTAATATTTTAGTTCCGACAGCGAGATTAAAAACAAATCAGCTAGTCGAGTCTTAAAATTTATATAAAGAGAATGATTCAACCTAGAAACTAACTATGACAACGATTTGAGGCAATTGCACCTATCGAGCAGTGGTATAGCTTAGGCAAGGCCAGGATTATCGAACCCAAAGGAACTAAAAGTACTAATACTAACTTCCTTTTATTATCTAGCCTAAAATAAAGAAAGTTGTTGTTTAATCTAAATTTATTAACTACTAAGCTAAAGATGCAAAGACAAAAAGAATGAATTAGGAAAATGACTTGAGGAAAAGCTCGAGTTGATTAAGGCGATACCCTTAAGAAGAATCCACCTAGACTTCACTTGTTATTTAACAACTAGACAAGCGATTTATTCACTTGACTTGATCAAGTAAGATTCCTAATTTATATTAAACCCTCTCTCGAAGAGAATAACGTCTAATCTAGGTTGATTAATTGAAATCTCTTTCTAATTAAAACCCTAGAATCGCATTAACTCAATCTATGGACTCCCATATTAGGTTTCACCCTAATCAGATAAAATCTAGTCACCATATCTCTGGCGTGTGATCAACTCAGCTTAATTATGCTAGATCTACTCTTAGCGGGGACTTTTGCTCCTCCACCAAAGCACATCAACTTGAATTAATATCACGGAAATATCAACACAAGAATTAAGCACACATAATTAAGAACAAATCAAATATTTATCATATAGTTTAGAAAACAATAACAAGATCAGTCTTAAGTTTCATCCCCTTGGTGTATCTGAAGGATTTAGTTCATAATTATAAAGAAAACATCTTAGAAGAAAAGATAAAACAAAACATAAGAAATCCTAAAACCCCACAGAAGGAAATGAAGGAGAGATCAAATCGTCTTGGGTAGAATTTGGCTTCTTGAGATGGATCAAGCTATCTATCTTGGGTGATTTCCACAAATCGACCTTTTAGCTCGACTTCTTGCTTCTAGCTAGCCGCCCTCTTTAAGGTTACACTTGGGGGTTTATATAGGCTTTTGAAATAGGTTTCTTTGCCCACAAAGTATCCTTTTAGAGTAGAATTGCTCTTCTCCACGATAGGCACCACGGCCATGGCACACGCCCGTGTGAATCGATCTTTAGGCCGTGTTCGGACTTTTAATGAGGCATGGCCGTGTGAGCCGTGTTCTAGTTTCTCAAGGAGGCACTGTAGTGTGGGATTAAGTCGAGGCCATGTCGATTTCCACTTTGGCCCAAGTTGGCTCATTTTAGGCCCGTTTCTCATTCTTTACGTCTCCGGTGCTTTCACGAATATAAGACATAAAGAAAGGATTAAGATCACCTTTTACATAAATCAAGGGATAAATCATCTAAAGTATGCTAAATGTGGGATTAAAATATGTTACTTTTATGGTTTATCACTTAGATAAAGGGGATTGAAATACTGTTATTTCCATATATAGACTCACAGTCGTAAGAAGAAGAATAGCATAGAGAGAGTAAAATATTTTCATGGGGCGTGGCATGAAGACAAGAATGAGATATGTACCATTGTGGAATTATTTTAACGACCTTTTCAAATCTACTATCGAGCTTGATGGGAGGTTAACTTGCATTATGTCGAAGTGCATCAGCGATAGTATGAACAAAGTCTTAATAGAGAGTTCAACAAGTGAGATTTTGGCTAACTTTTAAACAAATGGACAGAGAAAGCTCAGAAATTGATGGGCTTTTGGGAGTTTTAAAAGAACACTAACTAAGCCGTGGGTGAGAATATCTTAAAGAGTTTGTGTCATGAGACTTTGAAGGAACCAATGATGTTAATAGTATTAAAGAAACTTTATTGGTTATGATCCACTAAGATTGCGAACCTTTGTAAGATGACTAACTTTACGTCCAATAAGTTTGTGCGGGGTAGTCTATAAGATCATTTGAAAGTCCTCGCGAACATGCCTTAAGAGGTCCTTCCCATATGCATCGGCCCGAACCAAAGTACCTTTGTGCACTGCGAGGATGATTCATGATAATGTGTTAATTGCACATGAGCTCATGCATTATCTCTGCGACTCTCAAAATGGTCCAAACAAAGGATGTGTTATCAAGCTCGATATGAGCAAAGCTTATGATCGGTTAGAGTGGTGTTTCCTTGAGAAAATTATATTAAAAAGCTGGTTTTTCTAGTGATTGGGTTAAGAAAATTATGAGCGTGTGTGCGTCTGATCGAATCTGAGTCAAGTGTAACATGCACCTAGCTTGAAGTCATTACCACAGGAAAAGGGTCTCCGTCAAGGGACCCACTTATCCCACATTTTCACTTTTGCATGGATTTCTTCTCTCGCATGTTGATAAATGCCCAAGAGAGAATAATAAGATTAAGGGTATTCATGCAAGTAGGAGTGGTTTTAGAATCAACTTGACTTTTTCTTGATGATGCTCTTTTGTTTGTTAGGAACAAGCAGTGAGTGGAAGCTTTCACATGCAGATCTTGGATAAATTCGAAAAGATGTGCAGTTAAAGTATTAATCTCGAAATATCGATGGTGTGCTTGAGCCCTAACACCCCTATATCCCACGGGCAACTACGACGGTCTTCTTAATATGAATGTGGTCGATTACAGGCGGCTATCTTGGGCTCCCTATTCTTGTTGGCAAGAAGAAATCTATGCTTTTAAGAATATTCTAGATCGCATTGCTTGTAGAATGCTAACAGTGGTCAAAGCGGCTTTTGTCTACAACGAGGGAAAGGAGATTTCTTAAAATCGATTCTCAATCGATCCCTACTTATGCTTTTTTTGTATTTTGGCTCCAAAGGAATGCTTTAATGTGGCTCTCTTGGGTAGGCAAGTTTGGCGCCTCATCAACTATAGGGATACCACTGTATTATAGGATGCTTTACTCAAAATACTTTCCGGATGGGGATGTTTTTCACCCCAAAAATATTGTTAGGGCGTCATACCGTGGAAAAGTATAGCCAAATTTGCTGCTAGCATCTTGCATGAGGGCTTTGGATGGAATGTGGGTAATGGAAGAAGCATTAATATATGGGTGACAATTGGGGCTTTGAAGAAATTTGTCGGGTTTGTCTATTAATATTGAGAGAAGGCTAGTCAATAAAACAATGTGAGTTTTAATGAGCACAAAGATGGATAGAAACGAGAAAAAAGGATTTTTGAGCTCTACGGTGAATGTAACATCCAAGATTTAGGGGTTATGCATTTTGTGCATAATTCAAGTGCTAGTAGGTTTTGGGTATGCTTGGATGTGTTTTAGGGGTTTTAAGAACCCTATGATGTAGGAGAGTGCTTTAGAAAGGTATTGGATTTCAAGCTTAGAAGGGAAGCTTGGCTAAAGAGGCCTTAAGGGGAATTTGTGGGGATTTATGACACAAAGATAGCCTTGGAAAAGTGGCAAGGGCGGCACCTAGGGTGCTATGGTGTTTCGCGTTAAAGGGAGCTTAGGGAGGAGGAGGTTCCAGTCTTGATGGCGACATAATATGTGGCTATTATTTTGCATTTTAGGCGTTAAGAGTGAGGGAGTGATGGGCGACATATGGACTTTGAAAGGATGAGATAAGGCTTATTTATTCTTTTTTTAAATTAGGCTAGAAGGTAAGGGATAATTGTTGGTTAATTCAATTTATTTTGAATGAGTGTTAAGGAGGAAAAAAAGGAGAAAATTTTGGGATTTGAGAGGAGAGATGAGAAGTGGCCAGCCAAGGGACTCTTGGGGTGGAAAATTTGGTCATATGGAGGATAAGTGCAGAAATTATCTTGGTGAAAGTGTTCATCTTGTTCTGCAGAAATTTCTCTATTCTCTTTTCTACACTTTTTCTTGTGTGGCAGAATTTAGTAGCTTTCTTCTCTTCTTGTCGACAAAGTCGAAACCTCCTTGCCTTTGGCCACCATTCTGAATTCTCTAAGTCTCTTCTCTTCATCTTTTCTTCTCCAAACTTTAAAGAAACACCATTAATGGAAATCTCTCTTACATTTTCATTATTGCGAGAAACTACTTCAACTCCATACTTGTTCATTTGATAGCCAGAATGTGCATCACCATTTGAAGCTTTGCCAAATCTTTCAACCTTTCATTTTCCCTCCTCTTTTGCATTCTTAAAAAGCCAAAGCGATTAGCGAGAATCTTTTCTCTTTTAGCCTCTACAAATAAGCGATAGTGGTAAGTATTTCTTTAGGCAATCGGTTTATCTCATCTTCATATGTATCTTTGAAATCAATGGTTAGACCTTGGTCTAAGGTTGGCGAATGTCCTTTAAGGCCATAAGTGATGTGTTCTTTTGTATGTAGCCAGAAGGAAGGGCATTAAAGGAGTCTTGCAAGATTCGACTACTCAAGGTAAGGTGGCATATGTAGTTTACGGCTAAGGGCCATTCTAGTTGATTATTGCTTAAAGTCGATTCTAATAGTTGTTTAGCGGGGATTTCAACAACCCCATAGACAAGAGAGGTGGTTCAAGGGATTTAGGTAAGTAGAAAAGGTGACTTGTGATATTCGGCCATAAGGCCATTTTGTCTATTAGTGGTGGGAAGTGGTGTACTATGGTTCTTGGGAGCAAATTGGCGAGGAACAAGTGGTGTTTCGGATCTACATAAGCTAGGTAAGTGGTACATAGTATTCGGCCATAGGCCATATTTGGTATATAAGTGACAGCAGATTACATTGTGACCATTTAGGAGTTTCATGAGAGTGTCAGAGGCTTTCGGGATTCAAGATCGTATTCGGTGAGGGTATTCTATAAGTTTGGATTTGGTTGGTTTTGGTTATAACTTTGAGTGTCTAATCTAATGTTACGATTAAGTGTTGTTGATGGAGCGAATGCCGATCAAGAGGAGTAAAGGGATAGTTCCTATCTCGAAGTTTAAGAAGAGATCGGTTCTGCCGTTTGGGATTGGCCAGGGTGTGGGCGTGGCGAGAGGAAAGCTATGAGGCAGTGGCGATAGTTTAGCTTAGTGATAGCATTGGGATCGAGTGCGATACTTCAAGTTATCAGTGTGTGGTTAGCCTCATTTTTCAGGATATATATGTGATATTTGTATCGCGTTATGTGTGTGTGCGAATATATCTGATGGCAACTATGAAATGGATACCCTTAAGGGGTATGTTGTTATCAGTCGATGTCGAATCGATGAAATGTGGTTATTAATGTGTATATGTGGCAACTTATGAAAATATGATTGTATTCTTGAATAACATGTACATGCATTATTCATCTTGTCATTATTAAATGTTGCATGTGCATGGGATGGGATATGAATATGAAAGAAGATGCAGGGTGTACTTTGAGTCGTGGTTTGGTGTTAGCCTTGAGCTACATCGTAGATTGTGTTGGCCCGAGAGTCGCGTTGTGGATTACTTGTGATTAAGTTCACGTGGCTTGATGAGTGGCTCTATGCCCCCATCGTGGTAGATATAAGGCTTTGTGCCATATCGTGGTTTGATGAGTAGCTATGTGCCTCATCGTGGTTGATATTAGCAACAAGCTACATCGTGGGCGGCATTAATTGCCAAATTGGTGTGTAGCGGTTGGAGGGTGATTTAGTAATGCCACTGGTGTGTGGTGGTGGATACGGGGTGTGTAGAGGATGGACCCTAGGTTGGGTTGGGTGCACCTTGCATAATTATATCGATATGTGTATTTGATGTGGAAATGGGCCAAGCCCAATATGTGAATGTGGATTGGTATGGAAATGGGCCAAGCTTGGATATGTGAATGTGGATTGGTATGGAAATGGGCCAAGCCCGATATGTGGAATCAAGTGGTTAATTACCTTATTATCGATAAGTGGTATGAATATGGGCCAAGCCCAAAATGTGATATTATGTGAATAAGTTGCCTTGTTATCTGTTATGAGGGTTGATATGTGGTTTGAATTGTGGGTGGAATTTAGTGGTCTAATTACACCCGAGATAGTGCAATGTGACTCACCCAACTTTTACCAAACATCGCGGTGATTAGTGATTCTTGGATTTGAAGTGGAGTGGATACAAAGGTGGCCATCGAGAGTTAATTTTATTGGTTTCATGCGAGAAGATGATTTATTTATTTTATACGCTTTATATTTTAAGTATTTTGGATATTTATCTATTGTAATAAAGCCGCTTAAAGTGTTTAAGTATTTTTATTAAATATCTTTATTATGTTTAAGGCAATTGATAATTGAATTCGATTTGAAAAATGAGTTATTTTTAGCAACTTACATTTTAAAATATCGTTAAAGTTTTAATCGGATAATTTATTATAACTTTATATTACCTAGAATTTTAAATACACGAGGTTTTACCAAAGGCAATAAATTTTAGAGTTTTATCTTTAAGTCAAAATCTTTTCAAGCGTTTCCAGTAGTGACATACGAGATCAGTCCACGGCTCGTGGCGGGTTTGAGGTGTTCTGATGAAAGCATGAGGATCAAATTTGTATTGCCCATTCTCCATATTGGCATTGGCGACCAGCGTGTCGGGTTCCACAATCCACACGATTTCTTCTCCTCTAAAGTCTCTGGAATTCTGGTGATCCTCAAGCAAGTTGGGTATGGACTACTGAGGATATTACGGAGATTTATATGGAAATTGAAAACTTTGCCTAAAATTCATATTTTCTCTTTGGGTAGGTCATGAGATTCTCTCCACGTATGACAAAATTTCTAACATCAGTAGTGGTTTCAACAATACTTGCCGAGATGTAGAATGAGAAGGAAACCATTATCCATGCGATAAAGGATTGTCCAAAGGCAAGAGCGATGTTGGAGTTCGGGGGGTTCAACAGCAGACTCCTTAATGAAAAATTTTCTTGCTGTATCGACTGGATTGAAGAAGTGGCTCGTGTCCTGGACAAACTACTGTCTCTGACTTCATCACGGTTCTTTGGAATATATGGAATAATAGGAACAAACACATCTTCTAGGAGGTTGAGGAAGATGCCAAAGTCATCTGGAAAAGAAGCGCGTCCTTAAGCCATGACTTTCGAATATATAACCTAGTGGAGAATGCAGATGCGTCGAGAGCGAGGCGGGGAAAAGTATGGAAGAAACTAGCTTTGGGGTGGTTAAAATCAACCCGATGGTTTTGACTTAGTGGCTAGGGATGCCGATGGTTTTGTGCTTGGGGATGGGGCGAGGATTACGAACAAAGATATGAGTGTTGAGTGGGCGGAGATGCGGGCTATGGATGAAAGCATTAAATTTGCGGACAAGCGGATGGAGCAGTTGGGCCCAGGCCATTGTGCGGTTTGGTCAGCCGTTTCAATACAAGGGATGTCGATTTGGTATTATAGGCCATTGTATGAGGCTTTTGTATAAGCGGTCGATTCCTTTCAAACTTTTATTTTTAACAAGGCTCGCATGCTGCGATAAATTGCAGACCAGCTTTGTAAAAGTGGCTAAGGATAAAAATTATAATATAGTTTTTAATGTGAATTATGCTATGTAAATCCATGAGTTAATTTTGAAAGATGCAATAAATTGATTGTGGCCGATTAGGTCGTTTTATAAAAAAAATGATTGATTATCGGATCGGATTAAGACGATTGTTTAATGTTCAGAAAGAATTTGTGTACCAAAAATTTCGAGCTCATTTAAAAATTTGTACAAGCACATGGCGGTTGTTTATCTATTCATCAGGGAGTACAAAAATGTATAATGATTTGAAACAATTGTATTGGTGGTGGGTATGAAACAAGACATTTTAGAGTTTGTATCGAGATGTTTGGTTTGTCGATGAAGTTAAAGCTAAACATCAGGTGCCTTCGAGTTACTCTGACCTATGATGATACAGTGGAAATAGGATAGAATTATGATGGATTTACGTATCGGGATTACCTGTCTCCAAAGAAGAAAGATGCTATTTAGGTTGGCATTGATCAGTGATGAAATCTACACATTTCATTCGATGCGTCTTGACTATTAAACGATAAATTGGTTGAATTGTACATTTCAAATATCGTTAGCTTGCATGAGGGTACAGTTTCTATTATTTAGGATAGAGATCAGAGATTCACATCAGCGATTTTAGAAGAAATTGCAAGAGGTGCTAGGTATGAGGTTGAATTTTAGTGCAAAGTGTTTCATCAAGTAAATTGATGGTTAGTCTGAGAGAGTGATTCCAATTCTTGAAGATATGCTTTGTTGTTGTGTTTTTAGAATTAGAAGGCAAGCTGGGAGAAATATTTGACATTGGTTAAAGTTGCTTATAACAACGATTTTCAATCGAGCATTAAAATGGCATCGTATGAAAGCTTTGTATGGTAAGTAAATAATGACTATTGTTATCTTGGACCAAACTTCGATGAGACAAAAGATTCATGGGGTCGATTTGATCGGAGAGACTAAAGATAAAAAGTGAAACTAATTCACGACGGTTTGAAAGCGACTTTAGATCGATAGAAATCGTATCTGAATTTGAAAGCGTAAAGACATTGTATTTCAAATCGATGATAGAGTATTCTTGAAAGTATCTCTGTGGTAAAAGATCCTTCGTTTTGGTCATAAAGGCAAATTGAGTCCACGATTCATCAAGCTGTATAAGATCATCAAAAGAATAGGACCAGTGGCATATCAAATAGCGTTTCCGTTAGAGTTAGAAAAGATCCACAATGTATTTCATGTTTCAATGTTACGAAGGTATCGATCAGATCCATCGCATATCATTTCTCTGACTGAGATAGAAATTCAACCTGATATGACATATAACGAAGAACCGATCAAAATTTTAGCTCGAAAGGTTAAAGAATTGAGAAAAAAGAGCATAGATTTGGTGAAAGCTTTGTGGCAACATCAAGGGGTCGAAGAATCTACGTGGGAACTCGAGGAAGCTATGAGAAAACAGTACCCTAACCTCTTTTATGGTAAGATTTCTGGGGACGAAAATTCCTAAGCAAGAGATTTATAATAGCCCATTTTTAGTCAAATCGAAACAGTGGTTTTGAGACTAGAAATCTGAAGTTGAAATATATTTTTTATTATTTTTATATTTATAGCATGATAGAATGATTATGCATGAATTTGGGCCTAGTAGAATTGGGCCTATTGGTCTTTGGGTCTCATAAAATTTTTAAGTGAGCAAGAAAATGACAAATGACATGACAGCTTTAAAGGTTTAATGAATTTGGAGTGTCTAGGTATGTTGGAAAAGCTCTGGGTTCGAGTTTTGTGGTGGAGGATTCTTAATTTAATTAATTAAGGAATCGAGTGTGATGAGTAATGGGCTTTTAAATAAGTGAAAAATGGCACAAAGAAGCTGTGGTGAAGTGGCTAAGTGGCGCTTGCGAGGTGTAGAGAGGTGGCGACATATGCATGCGAGGAGTGCAGGGTTAGAGTGCTAGCTTAGTTTTATTTTGGAGTTTAATTTTGAGGCTTCTAGAGCCATTTGGAAGTGGCATGTAGAGGACTCTACAGGAGAAGGGATCGATGAGAGAATTTAGGAGAAGGATAAGGGAGATATCATGGAGAAAAATTTAGGAGATGAATGGTGGATGAATTGGTGCCAAATTGGACTTTAGGGGTGGCTAAGTTTTAGGCTATAGCTATATAAATGTGTGTGTGTCGATTTAGGGTCCTAGGTAATGCCAAATTTTCTATTCTTTTATTTTCCTTCTTTGAAACCTTATTTTTTCCTATGAGAAAAATACCTTGACTTGTTCTTAAAATCTCCTATAGCCAATCCCCTTTTTGTCAAATTCTCTCATAGCCAAACTCTTTTATTGCAGAAGTATCATCATCTTCTCTTGCCAAAATCCCTATTAGTGTCGAATCTTTGTTGTTTTCCTCCATCACAAATCTATTGTTACCTACTATCAGTCAAGATTAAAAGCCGAATCTCGTTCAGTAGCTATCTAGGCCGTAGGATCAAAGGTTGGGTTTGGTAAGTATTCAGTTAACCCCTTAGTGTGTTTTGTTAAAAGTTGAAGGGATATCTAACTTCTCATTATCGTTAATCTTGTATTAACAAGGGTAAGGTTAGAGAGATGCATAGCGTGGTAAGGATCATTAGCAAAGTGTAAGTGTACTCAACTCGATTATGGCCGAATGTGAGTATGATCTATAGTGGTGACTTGTGTGGATTATGAGTCACTCGAAGTTTGATGGTGTATGTGTGAGTGCAGACCTAGGGGATACTCATGATTAGCAGCTAAGGAAGGGATACTAGAACCCGGCGGCCTGCAGTAAGGTTATGGTAAGGCTTGGCTTTTGGTAAATATTTTGATTAAGTATGGGTGATTGATTGAAGGTTGGTTGGTTGTAGGTTCAAGACCAAGGATAGTATAGCACGTCCACGGTAACCAAGTGTGTACAAACACTACACACATATGATATCGGCAATCTTTGAAAAAGCCGAATGTGGCTAAAGGGGCCCGGTGGGCCCAGAGGCTATGTTTGATGAAATTGATTGATTTGGTTATATGAATTGAGTTAGCCATGCATGTTACATGATCTGGATTTGTTTTGGACCTAATAGGCCATATGAATGAGATCTGGGCCTAATGGGCCATAAGTATGTGATTTGGGCATAATGGGCTATATGAGCGTGAAATAGGCTTGATGGGGGCGTGAAGCGGTATGCTAGTGTTTAATGGACTTTATGCCTAGTTACGAACAACTCTTAAAATGCATAAGACTTAATCTAATAATTAAACATGTCCAGTGGACAAGTCGGGTTAGAAGTGTGGCAGCGGACATATGCATGTCTAGGATTGGATCTAGGGAGGCTTGGTACTTAAGCGGGCTTAGTGGCCCCACCTCCTCTTCTCTAGAATCCTGCACAGTGCATAGTGTCTGTTCACTTTTGCGCAGGACTTGTTAATGGGCCAAAATTCATAACTAAAACCAAGAAGGACCAAAATACCCACGATTTGAAAATTACCAAAATACCATTAGTTTGAAAATTACCAAAATACCTTTAGTTTAAAAATTTCCAAAATATCCTTAGATTTGCAAAATTACTAAAATACCCACAATTTGTAAAATTATCAGAATACCCTTGATTTGCGATTACAAAATATCACTGATTTACAAAATTTCCAAAATACCCCTGTTTTGTAAAATTACCTAAATACCCCTATAGGGTAGAATTACGAAAATACCCTTGGGTAGTGAAATGACTAAGATACCCATAAGTGCTTCATGTGTGAAATTGTGTATGTTGCATTCATGAAATATATGTTGCATTTGGGTGGGTTTTGATGATCTGAGAGGAAGATTTGAGGATCACATAGTGTAACAGCGGCCAGTGGATCCACCAGATGGCTTTAAGCCCATTATAGCAACTTTGCTATAATGTTTGAATAATCTTGCATTCTTTGGTGCTACCTTTGGAGTGTAGGGATGGGTGGGTTGATATTTACATCCCTACTGAGTGTAGGGCTGATAAACCATAAAAGTAACATATTTTAAGCCCACATTTAGCATGCTTTTAGATGATTTAAGCCTTGAATTATGTAATTTGGTACTCTTAATCCTTTGTTTTCATGTTTTATACGGGAGAGCATTGGATGATGAAAAGAATGGAAAAGCAGGCCCAAAGCAGATAAATGGGCCATATCACGAAATCGACACACGGCTGGGCCCCAAGACCATCTGGCGTGCCCAATTCAACATGTTGAGCCCACGACTTACCTTTGGCGTGTGCCATGGGCGTGTCCCTGTCGCGGCCAAGAAGAGTTTTACTCGGATTCGGATACTTGGAGGCAAAGAAACACATTCCAATGCCTATTCAAATACCACTAGTAAAATTCTATTAAGATTAGGATACTTAGGGGCCAAGTAAGGCATCAAAGCCTATATAAACATTCAATGGGGAAATTTAAAGAGGAGTTAGCGAAAACTTACGCGAGAGCTTTGTCTAGGGTGTCAGCTAAGGCAAAGAGGGTAGATTTATGGAGAATTACTTGAAGGTAGCCAGTTGATTTATCTCAAGAAGCCGGAATTATACTCAAGACGGAGGATCTCTCTTTCAATTCCTTCAGGGGGTTTTAGGGATTTCTTATGTTTTGTTTTATCTTTTCTTTTGAGATGTATTCATTTTTATTGTTATGAACTAAACCCTCGGATACACGAGGATGAAACCTAAGATGAATCTTGTTATCGTTTCTTTGAACTATATGATAAATATTTGACTTGTTCTTAATTATGTGTTCCTAATTCTTGTTTTAATATTTTCGGGATATTAGTTCAAGTATGATATGCTTAGGTGGAGGAGCAAAAGTCCCTGCCTAAGAGTAGATCTAGTATAATTAAGCGGAGTTGATCGTGCGCCTAGAGATAGGGTGAAGAGATTTTGCCGGATTAGGGTGAAACCTAATATAGGAGTCCATAGATTGAGTTAATGCGATTCTAGAGGTTTTAATTAGAAAGAGATTTCAATTAATCAGCCGAGGGTTAGGCGTTGGTAAGCCTCGAGAGAGGATTAATATAACTTAGGGAATCTTACGGATCAAGTCAAATGAATAAATTATGCAGTTCGAGTTAGATAACAAGTGAAGTCTAAGCGATTCTTCCTTGGGTGTCATCTTAATCAATTGGTTTTCCTCAAGTTATTTTCACAATTTCATTCTTCTTTGTCTTAGAGTCTTTAGATTATTTGTTAGTTAATTTTAGATTAGATAGACAAATCCCTTAATTCTTAAGCTAAATAATAAAAAGAGAGTTAGTATTAGTACTTTTGGTTCCTTTGGGTTCAACAATCTGATCTTGCCAAACTATACTCTTTGTTCGATAGGTGCGCTTGCCTCAAATTGTTGTCATAGTTAGTTTTAGGTTTGATCATTCTTTATATAATTTTAAGACTTTGACATCGTATAAAACAACGATCAAGGGTTGGAAGGGAAATGGAGTGCAGGATTGGATTTGGGATGGGTGCATTGCATTCATGTGATCTTGATGTGATATGAGGTCATTATGGGCTAATGCCCAAGACCACCCGTTTTTGATAGGGATTAGGCCCGATGTAATAATTGTATATTGATTGGATTACCAAGGGTCGTTACACTGCTTGAGTTTGAAACTCACACCCTTTCTATTAAATGTTTGAGGTGATCCTCGATGAAGCGGCTCGGCGTGGAAGAGGACTCGGAGGTGTACCGCAGTGAGTAGTTTTAATTAGTTTAAAAGACTTAATTTTAATTACTTTGTTTTTGTTGGATTGTGATAAGGCCATGTATCTCAGATTCAACTTTAGCTTTTGAGTTTTGTTATTAATGTTTCAAGCTGTTAGTATATTAAACTTGAATAAATATTTTTTTAAAGTCTAAACATGGCTCTCGAAATGGCTATAACTTAAAAACATGGGCTTCAAGCTAACTTACAAGATTCAAGGATTTTGGGCTTTTAGGCCTTAAACTTTAACTTAGCAAAAATCGTTTTGAATTATGCCTTTGATGTGACATTCTGAATTTGGCCATAGCGTATGGGGTGAGTGCAGGGGTGTTACAATGATTGTGTGAAAATTTTTATCGTTTGAATGGTTAATTTGATAAAAGGACTTAATCACGTAAAATGTAAAAGTGATGTTCTAATAGTTAAAGGTATCAAGCGACTATAGAATCTTAAAGTAGAGGTCCTTATGTAGTAATTAACCTCTTTGAGAGTTGGTGGATGATAGTGGCTTGGTTTTGGTGTAAATATTAAGTATTTTAAAGGTTAAATATCTAAATTGATTATTAATGGTTATGTAACACCCCAAACCCGACCTAGATATTATGGTCGAATCAGCGATATCACATTGAAGTATTTTTCAAAAACAACATTTCATTGGAAAACCCATTCTATATTAAAACTAGTTTATAATCATAATAGAAATTTATGGGTATCTTGTTCATTGAAAACTCAAGTTGTTAAGTAGCGACACATCGATCATATTAATTTGTTATTACATTTAAAGCGATGTTTGATCACGGAAGCTTTTGCGATATTTTAAGAAAATGTGGTGTTTTGAAAAGCATTTATCTTTTGAAAATCCACGTCCATTACTATCGATAAGATTTTAAATAATTAAAATTCCAAATTAAAATTTTAACAATTTAAAGAGGCCTTGTTACAAAACAAATACCCAAATTAAATTATTATAAATAAAAATCCAAAATAGAAGCAGGTGCGGTCGTGTGGCCACCTCCAAGTCTCTCGCAGCATCGATTAGCCTAAGATTGAGGATTACTTGTAAGATAAACAAAGGGGTGAGTTTACAAAAACTCAGTGTGTAACCCCACAAAGATTGGGCCCACACGGCCTATTTCCCGATTAACATGGCCCAAAATGACCCAAGACCACGAAATCGTTCATAGTAGCCTTAGTAGTCTAATGCCCACGTTTTATGCAGTCAGATTACCACACGTACGACACGCTCGTGTAGCGTCAATTGTCGTACTTTTTTGGATTTTCCAGTTTACGATTTGGGCAGTGCTTACACACTTTTCAGCATTTCACTGATATCATTTATTAAATCTTGTTACACACACTGGTTCCTATTTGATGAAAGCGCCACACCTTTGAAACCTACACTTGATAAACAATTCCCAATTAATCATTTAAGCGTTTACTCAAGCGAGTACACACAAGATCCCAATCGCTAAACTCACACCACATTACCTTCGATCGAGTAAAAGGGAAGTTTCGCCTACCCAACCAGTTGATTACAAGCCTTCTACCCTTCGACGGGTTCCTAGGCACAAACCAAAAATGGGTAAATACTTAATTGACCAGCAACAAGATGACATTATTCCATTACCTAACCAACAACGCGGGAGGAGAACCAACTACAGTGTTAGACTTAACACGAGAGAAGGGAACACAGTCGGCCCAAAGAGAAAGGAAAGATTCTGCAGCGGAAAAGAAAGAAAAGATGAAAGAAAGGAGATTCGGCAAAGGAAAACAATATGGAATGAAGGACAAAGAACCAGAATAGCCATACACACAACCTCACACAATTCGGCCAAAAGAAGAAGAAAGAAAAAGGAGAGGGATAGCGGACTTGAGAGCGAGAGAAGCAAAAGTAAAAATTACTATTGAAAAGTGAGCAAAAGGGAAAGGAGGCACTAGGGTAATTTGGCCAAAGGTTGTCAAAAATGAGAGAAAAAAAGAATACGCCACAAACTCCTACTACATTAGGCCAAAGAGAAAAAAGTAATTCAAAACCAAAATGATGCATACTCAATGACGTTATACCACTGCAGTAGAATTTCTTGAGTGCAGTCCACTTTCGGCATACTTCTACCTCTCCCCACACTTCCCTTGATTTGCTCCTAAATTCCCTCCTCAAATCTCTCCACCTGATCACACCTCCCCTCAACCACTCAATTTGAATTCTCCTCAACCACCTCAGTGTTTCAGTCAAACTCCAATACCCCCCACAGCACAGCAGCAAGATAAACACTCCCTTACCTCCAACAAGATTCGAACCTTAGACCACTGGCATAGATAACATGCCACTTACCCCCTAGACCAGCAGGCTTTTTATGTCATGTTTTACCCACAATAATTTAAAAGCCTACTAATAATAGGCAAGGTTTTATCCCCTAAGAAAAAAAGTTTTTCACAAGCCCAGACTTGAACCCTATACTTCTCAGACACTCCCAAACACACCCAAATCACTCAACCACAGAAGCAAACATGTATTTGTGTTAAAAACATGCAAAAATAGATATTTAGATTTTTGGGGTGTTACAGATTAATTAAATTAAAACAAAACCATTTTATCATCTTTTATCATCCTTCTCATGAAATCAAAAGAGAAAAACACCATAGTTAGGTTTTCATTCGACCAAAGTTGTATAGCTCATTAAAGTGCGATTTTTGTCCTCTTTTTAATGATTTCTATGTTTTTGAGATTGTTGCAGCTTAATCTAGCTAGCCTAGGGACTAATTTGTAAAACTATTAAAGGTTTAGAGTTTTTTCATTGATGAATGTTGATGTATTTTGATGTTTAATGGTAGAAAATTTGTGCTTGTTGTTAGATAAATAACATTTGTAAAGTGATTTTTGATAAAATTATCAATTAGGGATTTATTTGTAAAATGTGAAAAATTCATAGTTAAATTGTGAAATAAATTAAAAATGTGGGTTGCTTTGGGTTAATATGAAATTGAGCTAGCATGGGTAGGGACCTAATTTCATGAATTTGTATTTTATGAGATAAGGACAAAATTGTAAAGAAATTAAAATTTTAGGGGAAAAAGTGTAAAGTTGCCATAATCTGATTGTTGGACTAAATTGAATACATTGATGATTAAATGAGTTAAATTTGATTATATAGATCAAGAAAAATGAAGTTCGAATTTAGATCAAGGGAAAAATAAAGTTTTGGATTAGCCGATCTACTTCATCGTTTTTTTGTGAATTGAGGTAAGTTCGTATGTAATAAGCATTGTTATAATTGTATTTTAAATCCTTTGATATTGCATAAATTGTAAATATGATTTTGCGGACACATTCGACGATGATTTGGCAACGAGAAATCCCGATTGAACCTTAGGAATAGATTAGGATACGAATGACATGTCATTAGAGGTTATTATTGTTTGGGTTTTGGTTTGTACGTCCTACCGGTGGCTGAGTTATCCAGCATGTGTTGTGGATTCTCGTCAGCTTGTGTGAGCAGCACCGTGTAGCTTCGTCATGAGTGCCAGCTTGTGTGAACAAACCCGTTGATAGCTCAAAGCATTATTGAGATAGCTTCGACTATGTATTGGCACTTTGGTGCAAGATTTATTGAGATAGCTTCAGCTATATATATATTGGCACTTAGGGCGCGAGATTCCTCAATATCCTGTATTATTCCAAATGGTTCAACGGGTATATCGAAGATGTGAAATGGTGAGAAATAGATAAGTATCAATACAGGTATGTAAGAAAATCATATTTATATCGAACATATGAAAGAATTGAGTTCATGGTTGAATAGGTGATTGATTACACGTTAACATTATGGTTAAATATTTTGTAGTATGTTATATACATATTTTGAATGGTGGTTCAAATGGTGAGTTTTGATTATTATTTTCATACAAACTTACTAAGCTTTATAGCTTACTTTCTTTATTTTTTTGTTTTATAGTGAAATCAATGCTAGCTCAGTTTGGAATTGTTGGAGACTTCATCACTCTATCCTACTATCACTTTGGTACTTTTGAACTTAAGTATCTTAAGTATATGGCATGTATAGGAAATTTGGTTATTTTGTATTATGGTTTGATAATGAATTTAACCAATTGTAATGGCTTGTAAAAGTTAAATTTTTGGTTTTGTATATAGCAATGATAGTTGGCCTAATTTGGTTGATTTAGTTGTGCATTCATATGTGTATATGACTTTGGTTTGTGTTAAATGATGGATATGTGATGCTTGTTGATTATAGGTGATCTAGAATTCAAATGGTTGATGAATTGAGAATTAGTATGCTTGTGAACTTAGGTAAAATAATGGACGTATATAAAATGACTATGTTGATGATTTGAGAAAGTGAAATTGGTATAAAATTGGATGGTGTGTTATGAGATTGTATGCCTTGTGTTTTTGGTATTGAAATAGTATAATTTATGCTTGGTTGAGTTAGATGAATGCCTATATATATGATATGTTTTGGTGCCAAATGGGTTGGTGTAGATACATGCAATTTGTGTGGCAAAATGTCTTGGTAAATAGCCTACTTCTATCTGCACAGGCAGAGACACGGGCGTGTGTCTCAGTCGTGTGTCGCACACGGTCATATTACACGGCCGTGCGTCCCCTAGTGTTGAATTAGAATTCAAGTCAGTATACTCCACACGGCCCAGCACACGGGCGTGTGACTTGGCCGTGTGGCATAAGTTAGTATACCCTACAGGATTAGCACGGCCTAGCACACGGCCTAGTGCACGGGCATGTGAGGCCATTTTTAGGGCATACGGGCTGTAACAGCCCAGTTTAGACCCTAGTCAGAACAGTGGTTTCAAGACCACAAATTTGATGTTGGAAAATATTTTAAATTTTATTTTGATGTTTATAATGTGTGATTGAGCCTTTGTGAAAATTTTGTGTGAAAATTTTATCAACTATGTGTTGAATTGTGAGAAAGGACTTAATCGCATAAAGTGTAAACTATTGCATGTCTTGATTGTTAAGTGCTTAATTGTTTTTGTCTTTATAATGTGGAGGCCTTATGAGGCAATTAATCCATTATTTAGTAAGTGGTTGGTTAAATGACAAAATAACCTTATTATATATATATGTTTTATATGTTAAACGAAAGGTTAGTTTTGTAAATGGATTAATAATATAATATTAATGAAACAAAAGGCTAAAAATAAGCCATTTTATCATCTTATTGTCGAAAATACAAAGAAGAAGAAAAGAAAAAGAAGCTAGGTTTAAGCTAGCTTTTAATTCAAATTTAAGGTATGTTTTAAATTGGTTCTTGATAATTTCTACGTTTTTGTAATCGTTGCTTCGTATACTATAAAACCCATGTCTTAATTTTGAGAATTTATGATGATTTTGAAATGTGTCTTTGATGAACACATGAGCTTTGAAATATTTGATGATGAAATATGGAATATATGTGTTTGATTAGCATATTTTGTCTTTGGAGTTTTGTTGATTTTGAGTAATTTGGTTGTAATTGAGAAAAGTGAAAATTGAAGGACTAAAATGTGAAACAAATGAAATATTTGGGCTTGTATGAGTATAGTAAGAATTCAGCTAGGCATGGGTACAAGCAATTTATGTATATTTTGTGATTTTGTGAATTTGGGACTAAAGTGTCGAAATGTGAAAATGTGAGGGCTATTTTGTAAAATGCCTAAATAAGCTTTATATGTGGACTAAATTGAATGAATTGGTGATTGAATAGATTGAATTTGAATGTGTATAGACCAAGAAAGGAGAGGTTCGGATCGAGATCGAGGCAAAGACAAAATGCTCGATTAATCGACCGTTTTAGGTATTTTGGCGTCAGAGGTATGTTCGGATATAATACTAGTTGTAAACTATATCTATGTGATGTGAATTGAATGAATATATATATTTATATATAACTATGAGATTAGAGATGCTATGTGAAGAATTGAATTAGAGGGCACTAAGCATGCGAAAATTAGAAAGCGAGAGATAGAGATGATTAGCAACGTGTGTGCGAAAAGATAGAAAGCTTGACTTATCGAATTGGCACTTGTGTGTGCGATATCGATATAAGTTCGATTTAACATATTGGCACTAAGTGTGCGGTGGCGATTATGTTTGGTTATGAAATTAGCACTAAGTGTGCGAATAAATCAAAGGAATAGCAAAGGTTGAGCGAGAGTAATATCGAGAAATTGAGTAGCATAAATGGTGAGTAACTATGTGTTGAACAAGGTATGTTTGAACCTATGTGGTTGATGATAGCCTTAAAAGTTGAATGAATAGATACTTGAGCATAGGGTTGAGATTGATGATGAGTCTAATTGTGCATTTATCTACGTGATGGTTTAATTATGTATTGATGTGGTATTATTAAGTTATGCGTATTGTATTTCAAACTTACTAAGCTTTTGAAAGCTTCTTTGTGTGATTTGTTTCTCTGTTTCTGATTATGTCAATAAAGCTAGCTCGGATTCAGGGATCGTCAGCATCTCTATCACACTAACGACAATCTATTTTGGTACTTTTGAAGATGTATATATTTGAATATGGCATGTATAGGCTAGTTGTTTTGGGAAATATGTTTCAGTTATGAAAATAGCCATGTGATGTGGCTAGATAAATGTTGGTATATGATGCATATTATGGTATGGCTTGATGGCAATGGAAATGTCTTATGAATGGTAATCTTAGTGATGGATTGATGCTATTGTGATCTAGTGCTATTGTGGACGAATCATGCTTGGTAATGCATGTGTTTTAGTTATGCAATTTGGTATATAAGTTGATATGATTGGAAATGAGATTGGATGGGATGACATATTGATCCTTTGACATGTATTTGGTTGCCAAATTGTGTGTGTGAAAATAGGCTTATATGTGCTTGTAGTTATGAGCAAGTGTGGGTGGCATTTTGGCCTTGCAAATGGCCTATTTTGCATACACGGTCAAGGGACACGGGCGTGTGTCTCTGCCGTGTAGCTCAAGGGTCACTTCGAAGTGTGCCTGGCCGGGTTACACGGTCGTGGCACACGGGCGTTACTAGTGGTTGTGTGACCTAGTCGAGCTAGCTTAATTTCACCACGGCCATGGCACACGGGTGTGTGTGCGGTGGCCGTGTGGACAAGTCGATATGTATGCCTGTTTTGTACGGCACGGACACATGGGCATGTCGGTAGCCGTGAGGCACACGGCTGCGACCGCCTTGTAACGACCCGATTTAGGGGCTAGTTGGATCAGTGATCCCAGAATCACTAATTCGAGGATAGAGAAAATTATTTTCATGTTATGTTATATGTGATAACATGTTTATAAGGATGCATGAAATTTTTGGTGCCTTAATTTTAGCAATTTTTAGCTAAATTGTGAAAAAAGGAATAAATCGCATAAAGTCGAAAGTTCCATTCTATAGGCTAAAGGTACCAAATAGCATGAAATATTAATTGGAGGATTTTAAAGGGCAATTAGACCATCTTGTATATGATGGCGGCCATGTAGTAAAAGAGGGGACAAGAGTTTTAATTTTGGTCAAAGTTGGTGGGTTGAAATGATGTTTTTTTATAAAATAAAGAAAGGAAAAAGACATCATCTTTTTCTCTCTTCTTCTCCACAGAAAGTTCCAGCAAACAAGGGGTGTTTGAAGCTCAAAATTTGATAAAACATTTCCTCTCTCAAGTAAGTGATTTTGATGGTATTTCTTGAAGAAAATTGTACTTTTGTGATCCCCAAAGCTTAAGCTTTCTAAAGAGGACTAGTTTGCATTATGGTAAAAAGTTTAAAGATTTGCCATAAGAGATTTTAAATTGGTAGTTGAGTTTTAATCGGAGAAAATGAATGTTAGGATGTTGATAAACAACTTTTATGAAAGGTGTTGCCATGAAACACCTAATTTGGGCTAAAATGCAAAAGTTGTAAATCGTTCATTAAGGCATGGAATAGTTGGAATTGTGGATTGTTATAAGAGGATTAAATGTTCAGGTAGGCTTGATTAACAAGAAAATGTGATGAAAATTTATTTACTGGCCTAGAGGCAAAATCATAATTTTGCCAAAGTGTAAAGAGCAAAATAGTCATTTTTGCCTAAAGTGTGTATTATGGTATTTTATGATTTATAAATGAATAAATTAGTATATTTCATTGTTCTAGATCAAAGAAAAGCGAGTTTGAACCTAGAAGCGGATGAAAAGAGAAATGTGGGCAAATAGCCCTTTTAAATTATTTCAACATCAAGAAGTAAGTTCATGTGCGAATATTGTAATTAAGTATGAGTTAATTTAATATTCTAATGTTGAATGGAATGTATGTTTACTATATAAATGTATGAAACATTTTTGATGAGATGTCAATGGAATTGAATTTAGAGTATTGGTAAAAGTATATAGCATGATATGAGGATGGTTAAAGTCTCGAGTAAGACCATATTGGAGAATGACCTTGGTGTAAGAATTCGTGTAAGATCATGTCAAGGACATGGCATCGACATGTTAATATATGTAAGACCCTATTAGGGTAAGATGCCAATGAGAATTATGTGTATGAGACTTAAGAAAGCTATTTAATAATTTGAATGATTCAACGGGTATGTTTCTTCAGATCGGGTTGTAATCTGAGAAAAAACAAGTATGTGTGTTAGAAGCAGTATTGAGATGGATTCAATATCGATAAACTCCTGAAGGAATGAATGTAGTAGAATTCAATATTGGATGTATGATTGATATTGATTGAGAACCTAGGTGGTTCTAGTAGAGTAAACGTGGTAGAGTTGTGCATGTGTTGTGATAATCTTTGGATGATAAGCTAAGTGCGCTAACATCTCGTTAATCGATTGTGGTATGCTAAGTGCGAAAACACCATAAGTATAGCTAAATGGTGGGCTATGTGTGATACCACCCTATTAGAGATTCAATCATGAGCTAAGTGCGAAACCATTTGAGAAATTAGTGGTAGAAGCGATTTATTTAGAGTGGTTGATATGTTGTTTCATGTGATTAAATAGTGATTAGTGCAGAATGAATGCTATTCAAAGACAAGTAGTTGGTGGTGACATGGTAAAAGTGTGGTAAGAGATTGAATGAGTAAGTTTCAACAATGGTTGAGTAAGTAACTAAGGGTTTGTGAGAGAAACTCTTTAAAATACCTTGTGGTTATGTTTATTCAATGAATATTAGAAATTATTAATTTATGCAGATGAACTTACTAAGCATTATTGCTTACTTCCTTTCTCTTCCCATCTCGTATAGGTTACTTTTAACTAGCTCGAATTGGAGGCCGTCGGAGATGTTTTCACACTATCGAGCAGACACTTGGTATGAGGTATCAAGTTCTTATAAATCATGGCATGTATAGGGCTAGAATTTAAGGCTAATTAAGTTGTTCTTAATGTGCCATTGTGTTGGCCTAAGAGGGTTCATAATCTAAATGTGTATGGCCATTGATGATGGTGTAAGTTGTTGTAATTATATGGGAGGAAAACCTTATTCTCATAAATCAAATGTATAAATTCAGTGTTTTAGTTGATGGTTTGAGTTTCATTGAATTAGTATATGTATGTATGCAAATGAGAGTGGTAAGAAGGCTTGGTAGATAGCCTCCAAGTGCCCATACTGGTTAGACACACGAGCGTGTGTTTAGGGTTTGTCTGAACCACGCATCTTATTATTTTTAAATTAGCTTAGGGCACAGTCATCTTCCACGGCCGTGTGCATGAACCGTGCAGGACACATGGTTTGGGCATGGACGTGTGCCCAGGCCGTGTGGATCGAGTCAGTAGATTCCCACGGTTGCTAAACACGGGCGTGTCAAGCCCGTGCGAAAATTGTCAGTAACTCCCCACAGTTGATGACATGGGCGTGTCTAAGGGTACACGGGCGTGTCCCCAAGCAACATGGGCGTGTGGACCCTGTTTCAAAGAAAGGATTTCGGTCAAGTTACGAAAGTTTTTAAATACGTGTTTAAGGCCTCGTGAGCCTATGATATGTTTGATTTGACTAAGAAAGAGAAGTTTTAAATCGGAACGAAATTTTATAGCCCGTAAGTGTATGTTTAAGTGAGTCTAAGCATGGTAAGTCTCGTATCCAGTCTTAGCATCGATCTCGGGTACGGGGTGTTGCAGCACAGGTGTGTGACCTCTGCAGTGTTGAAAAATGTTTAATTTTTTAAAAATTTTCGTAAGTGTTCGGTTTAGTCTCGACCTCTTTCTAACACGTGTTTAAGGTCTTGTAGACCTCGATAAGGGACTATATGCTCGTATTTTGATATGATTGATTGGTGATTGACTTTGAGTTGATTAAATGGATATGAAATGTTTTGAAGGTGCATAATGCCTCTTAACCTATTTCGATGACATTTCGGTTTAGGGGTGTTACACAGGCTAGCCAGACGGACATGTGTGTTGGTCGTGTGACCCAAGTCGAGAGAAGTTACAAGGGGGTTGGACACGGTGGGACACGACCATGTGCTTTCATTTCAAATGTCCACACGACTTTGTGACACGCGTGTATCCTCTGTATTTTGGAAATTTTTCTAAGTTTAGTAAAAATTTCTTGAGTAATTGGTTTAGTCCCAACCTTCCCCAATGAATGTTTTGGGCCTCGTAGGCTCATAATAGGGACAATATGGTTGTTTGTGAATCTTGTTTGTGCAGTTTGGAAATTTTATGCGAATTCAATGTTTAATTGGTTTATAAGTCGATAATGCTCTGTAGCCCTATTAGGCATTTAACACGGGTGAGGGTGTTACATGATCCGTTAAGAAATCTCTACAAAATAGTTAATTATTCATACCTCCATTCACTAATCCCCTATAGGAAAATTAGTTCCTCATTGATCTAATAAACAATATAAACTTGAATGAAAGAATGAACAGAAAAAATAATTTCAAGAGTAAAGTTTAGAAAAAGCTCGATTTTATTGAATTTAAGCAAAGAATCCTCATAGAGTTTGAGAACAATTTTAAAATCGATTTCTTCCCAACGAAAACTAACAAGAACGAAAATATAAAACCTAAGAAAGAGAAAATCTAAAGTCTAGATCTAAAGAAAAATTTTACAAATTCAAAAGGTGTCCATAACGTGAGTTAGTGAGCCTATTTATAGACTTAGAATGGTTGTCGTCCCTTTAACCCTAAGTCAATTCTGATTCCGAGCTTAAAGTTGGATTGTGCAAACCAAAAGGCCCATTGCTCGTATTAATTTCTTGTGCAGATATGATGTCGTAAAACATCAGGTCCTATGTCATGACATCGAGGGTAGTATGCTCAGCTTCAGGGTGGTTTTAGGGGTATGTCGCGACATCTTCTGGCTATGTCACGACATTGAAGACAGTCTTGGACTTTATTTCACTACTACCTATGTTGCAACCTCAAATGCTCGATTTTACAACCTAGCGACCAGTATCAAGTTAGTATGCCTTCTGATGCTCTTCTGCACACTCACAACGTATATTAGCTCACCCTTAGGACTCATTCGGCCCCTAAGTTCAATAAAATACTCGAATAACACATTTTATTACACTTAACTAAACTTGCTGAAAAGTAATTAAAACTTAACTAAAATGCTATGTTCAAGCTCTTAAAAGTCACGAAAACTAGTTTAATCTACTACACCGAATTATGACAAATCGAAGATACAATAAGAAGTTTTCAATCATGGTACTTCTTATTGTAACACTAGTAACCCGTGAACTCGTCAAAACAGAGTTATGGAGCATTATCGAAAATTTTAGAACATTTATAGATAATTTATATTAATTACTATTCATCCTCCAAAATTATTCGTAACGCGTCCTTAAATGGACCCTCGAGGTCCAATATGAGCATTAGAATTGAGTCGGGACTTGTAACACCCCCTAACCCGAAACCATCACCGGAATAAAGTTAAGAGGCTTTACCGGAAAATCGAAACATTCCACATCCATTTCACAACACAAAGTGTAACACCCCAAACTCGGCCTAGAAGTTAGGCCCGAATCTGGCGTGTCACATGGAAGTGTTTTTCAAAACCATATTTCTTGTAGTTAAAACTTTAAAACCTCTTTCTTAAAAAAATACTTAAGCAATTGTTGTCCACTTGAAAACGTAACTACTTTTAAAACCTTATCGGTTGCGGAATCATATTTAAAATAAAGAATTTCCGAAAAGTCTGAGTTGCAGAAGCATTTTGAAAATGTTGCGAAAACGTAATGTTTTGAATATAGTTATCGTTTTGGAAATCGTATTCCACTTTTAGCAGTTAGAAAACATTATAAATAAATATCACAAATAATAAGTTAAAAATAGAGAGGCCTTATTACAACCCAAATCAAACTATTTAAAAGTAAATAATCAAAACGGAAAGCATAAGCGGTGTGTGGTCTTCTCCGAGTCCTCGCGACTCAAACTGCCTAAGGTGAGGATTACAAGCACATTTAAAAATGGGGTGAGTTTACGAAAACTTAGTGTGTAATCCCCTACTAGAGTAACAGTCAGTATATCGAAACAGAAACCGAAATAGTCTAGGCCAAAGCCTTCTAACAGTAATAGTACAGTCCAGTTTAAAGCATACATGGGCCAAAGCCCACTACAATATCATTTGGGTCACAGCCCATAATAGAATCAATTGGGCCTAGCCCAAACCAATAACAGAATAAGTGGCCTAAGCCAAGTTTAGTGACCGATCTCATAAATAGATACGCAACAGTATGAGGATGCATCCCAACCCAGTCCAGCCAACACACCACCCGTACCAACCATCTCACCATGTGCGGACCAAGTCTACACACCCAGCCAACACACCACCCGTACCAACTAGCTCAACATGTGGGGACCAAGTCTACCCACCCAGCCAATACACCACCCGTACCAACCAGCTCACCATGTGGGGACCAAGTTTACCCACCCAACCAACACACCACCCGTACCAACCAGCTCACCATGTGGGGACCAAGTCTACCTACCCAGCCAACACACCACCCGTACCAACCAGCTCACCATGTGGGGACCAAGTCTATCCACCCAGCCAACACATCACCCGGACCAACCAGCTCACCAAGTAGGGACCAAGTCGACCCACCCAGCCAGCACACCAATAATACAGCCTAGCTGCTAAAACTAATGCAGCAAAGCTGTTAATAACAATAGACGTGGCTGAGCCACTAGAATCAGAATGCGTGGCGAAGCCACTAGAGCAGTAAAATATGGCAGAGCCACTAGTACAGTACTTTCTCCAAATCAGAATCCCCAAATCATCAAATTCGCCAATTTTGAACCTACGACCCATTTTGCCCATCCTGACCCGATTGGCCGAAACACGGCCCAAGTCCATGAGATCGCTTATGGGGCCTCTGATAACAAATCGATTTTCTCCTTACAAGTGTTCGCACATTCGCAAGACTACCGTAGCCAAAACTTTTTACTTTTTGGCATTTCAGCTTTTGTCGATCTAATGTGTGTGTAGTGTATGTACACACCTGATAACCAAACGCACTACGATCTCCTTAGCCATGATCCTGATAGGAAACTGGAGTTAATCCGTGCTTAAAACACTCCTATGCCCAAAAGCCAACCAAGGTATGCTTACTCTCCTCATAGATCGATCCTCGTGTTAGCTTCCCGATGTGGGATTTCACCTTCAGCAGAGTTTAAATCCAACACAAACTCTGGCCGTCTAATCCGCAAAATAAACACTCCCTTGTTTGACATGAGATTCGAACCTTTGCCCTCTCCTATGCTTCAGATGCTACATGCCACCATAACACAAGCTCCTTTTGTGACTTAGAACATGCGCAACTAAATATAAGCCTATGGGCCAAAGTCTAAGTTCATTTAGAAGGAAAAAAATGAATTGCAAGCGCCAAGACTTGAACCCATGCTCCCTTGCAACCATAATGATGCCTTGCCACTTGACCACTCATTTCCTTGTGTCATTTGTTTTCCACAATTTATTCTTAAAGCCTACTTACTTACCCCTAGGGTTTTATTCACCTAAAACCAAAATTTTTCCTAAAGCCCAGGTTTGAACCCGGGACACATGGAAACCCTCTAACCTTCCAAAATAAGTCACTTAATAGGTCCAACTTGCATTAGTGTCCTTCTCTTATTCTCAAAAATTTTAACATTCCCATTGTAACACCCCAAACCCGGCCCAAACGTCAAGACCAAATCTAGCATGCTATGGGTTAAAAGTTAAAAACTTCACTTTGATGATCTTTGGAAATTCAGTTTCTTTATACAAGTATTCGTTAAGTAAGTGATATTGGAAGAAAACCTTTGCTCTTTTTCTGAACATAAATTTAAAAAAAAATGAAGACATTAACAATTATAAATTGATAACCTAAGCTATGGAGCCTTATTACATAAAAAGTCCCAAAATTAAAACTTAGAAGAAAATCAAAAATAATTTATGAAAATAAAAAACTTGATGGCCCTCGAGTGCGCTTTCGCTCCCATGTCCATGATCTACGCCCATCCCCAAAAGTTAGGAAAATTAAAGGGTGAGTCACCAAGACTCGGTGTGCAAATCTGAAAACACACATAAAAGGCGTGAGGCCCACAAACACATTATGGGCCTTGGCCCATTCAAAATGGCAACAGAACATTTACATGCAACATGGCCCAACCCAAGCTAAAAGTCCATCCTCTACACACCACCGTGCCGTGTCACACCTCGAGGATTTCTATAATCAACCCACCAACCGCTACACACCATATGGGCCGGTCATGTCAAGTAGTTAAAATGCCGATCACCATGTGACCTCATAATCCATCAGGCGAGCCACCGATCAACTGTGTGACCTTATAATCAAGTGTGGCGAGCCACCGGTCACCGCCTCTAACCTTATAATCAAGTGTGCAGAGCCACCGATCACTATTGTGACCTAAATGTACATATCGTGATTTAACCACGGATCACTAAGTGACCTTTTAACATGCTCTTCCCTTCATCATATCAAGCCCATCCCATGCATACATCCATGCGAAGCAAAATAATATACTACTTAACGGATCACATTCTATCATATACATCGATATACATAGAGAAGTTTCCATGATTACGCACTGCATCCCTTGCCTACCCTTTTTGGGTAATACGACACGCTTATACAAACTTTTTCTAGCTTTTAGCCCATAACACATATATATATTACAGATTAAAATAGTGTGATAGAGATCTACACACTGATTACCAAGACAAGACCTTTATGTATGATACACTATCGTGGCCGATACGATCGCTAATCTGCCTAAGATTTTTGTTCGACGCCATCTACAACCCGTGGCAATCCCGAATCGTTGACACCGCTCGTTTCTTAAACTTGGGGATTGGGTTTACGATCCAATCCTCCTTCGCTTTGAAACGACATGTGATTCCATCACAAGACCTTATCGATTGCTACCATCACAAAGATATAGTTGTTAATCCATATCACAATTATGAAAACGAACCTAGCGAAAAATCTAACGAGAACCCCTTACCTTGAAATCCCGAAAAGAGAGAGATATGAGATTCAGAGACTAGCAATTCTGGCTTTTAGATCTGAGCGATCTACTTCAATTCCCGAATATTGCCCAACGCGTAAACATAAGAAACCAACAATCCATTAGCCTTTTGGCTTTATCTTCTAAAAACCGAAAGAGAAATAGAATAGATCATAGGAAATCAAAGACCTACCTTTACAGAGATTTCAGCAAACTCCTGTAAGATTTCGGCTTTTGAGAGGATCAGAAAGAGAAGATGATAGGAAGAAATCTTTATAGATTCGGCTTTTAGTGAAGAGATCGGTAAAAGAGAATAGGAGGTATTCAAATATGGAGATGAGAAGAAAGTTTAGAGTTTCACTTTTTGAAGGGAAAGATGTTTGAGAAGAAATGGGTGGTTTCGCTTTTAGAAAGAACTAATCGAGAGAAGAAGAGTAATATCAAATGTAAAGAAGTGATAGGAACGGTATAAGAAAAAGAAGGATTTCGGCAAGGCTAGGGCGGATTCGGCTATGGCAGACAAATGTGAAAAGAAAGAATGCTTAAGGGAGTCTTCGGGTTTTATTCAGAAAAGAAGGAATAGAGAGAAGATGAGAACCCTAAATGCCAAAAATAAAGAAGAGAAACCTCACTTAAACATAATTTCATCACCTACTACCTAAATCCCAAAATAGCCCCTTTTTAAAACTAAAACTAAGCTACTAATTAAGGGAAATTTCAGCACCCCCCCCCATACCAAAACCGATTCCCCTCCTCTTAGAGTTTGAAATTGCCACCATCGTGACCAACAGATAAATCCTAAATTTTCTCCCTTATCTTTATCTCGATCATTCATCCTTAAGTGACATGGATAACACCGCCTCTTCCTTCCTTTATCTCGCCACATTATCAGCTATATTATCCTCATTATCAAAACAAATAAATCCTATTTTAAAGAATCCTTGCCGACTACAACTCTACTCATTTAAATGTCTAAAATTACCTAACTTTAATTAAAATAATTGAGCTTCATGCGACTCGAACTTCAGCCCCCTCAGTTGATGCCACCTCCCTGTTCTTTAAGCGGCGCCACATTGCCACTGGGCCACAAGCCCATTTGTGTCTTAAAACATAGATAACATCTTTTAAGCCCTATCCTAACTGGCTTTCCACTAGAGTGTCCAAACAAAGAATTTTAACTAGGGCCTCGGCCCAATCCTCAGCCTAATCTGGACCCCTAACACTCACATTAAACATAACCACACATCAAACGCAAAGGCCCATTAATTCAGGATGTTACACCCATTCCCAAAGCCCAATAGGCCCATTTCTACTAGGCCCAAAAATTTGGGGCGTTACAACTCTACCCCCTTAAAGAAATTTCGTCCTTGAAATTTCCCACTAACTATTAATCGCACCGCTCAAGTCACACCAATATGCTTTTGCTACGCACTCTGATTTTAACAACACTAACACACTTTTAACTTAATCTTGAAACCTCTTACACACAACAAACATCTAACCACAAAAACAAACAGATATTTATCACACATACATACAATTTCTATATTCAAACATCATATCCACACAAAGCACACACAAAATAAATACCAAAAATACAAATCCAATATATAAAAAGAAACCACCGTATTTCTAACTTCATCAGTATTTAAATTTCTAAATAGACAAAAGTATTCGAAAACTTACAGATTCGATGTCTGAGACTCAAAGTACCACACTTTCAAAACAAAGATATACAACATTTCAGACCTTCATATCTTTTCAAGCTTTTTGAACAACACTTTCGTAAATTAAATTTTGAAGACCCAATCCACGTACCGAGTTTTGCAACCTGGGCTCGATACCACTAAATGTAACACACCAAACCCGGCCTAGAAGTTAGGCCGAATCAAGGCGTGTCACATGGAAGTGTTTTTCAAAACCATATTTCTTGTTGTTAAAATTTATTTGAGAGTTAAAACATCTTTGTTAAAAAAAGTTAAGCAATTGTTGTCCACTTGAAAACGTAACTACTTTTAAAACCTGCACAGTTAAAAACGAGGTGAGTTTGCAAAAACTCAGTGTGTAATCCCCTACTAGAGTAATACAACAAGATACCTAAAAGAAATAGAAATAGTCCGGGCAAAGCCCTCTACAAAGAATAGTACACCTCCGCTTTAAAGTATATGTGGGCCAAAGACAACAATATCATTTGGGTCACAGCCCATAGCAGAATCAATTGGGCCTAGCCCAAACCAATAACAGAATAAGTGGCCAAAGGCCAGTACAGTGATCGATCTCATAAACAGATATGCAACAGTATGAAGATGCATCCCAACCCAGTCCAGCCAACACACCACCGTACCAACCATCTCACCATGTGGGGACCAAGTCTACCCACTCAGCCAACACACCACCCATACCAACCAGCTCACCATCTGAGGACCAAGTCGACCCACCCACCCAAAGACACACAATAATGCGACCTAGTCAAGCTAATAACAACGCAACAAAGCTGCTAATAACAATATATGTGGCTAAGCCACTAGAATCAGAATACGTGGTTGAACCACTAGACCAGTAAAATGTGGCAGAGCCACTAGTACAATACTTCCTCCAAATCAGAATCCCCAAATCATCACATTTGCCTATTTTGAGTGTACGACCCATTTTGCCCATTTTGCCCATCCTAGCCCGACACAAAACATGGCCCAAGTCTATGAGATAACTCATGGGGCCTCTGATATCATATCGATTTTCCCCTTACAAGTGCTCGCGAACTCGCAAGACTATCATAGCCAAAACTTTTAACTTTTTGGCATTTTAACTTTCGACTTTTTGGCATTTCGACTTTCGACTTTTTGGCATTTCGACTTTTGCCTATCTAATGTGTGTGTAGTGTATGTACACACCTGATAACCAAACGCGCTACGATCTCCTTAGCCACGATCCTGATAGGAAACTGAAGTTAATCTGCGCTCCAAACACTCCTATGCCCAAACGCCAACCAATGTATGCTTACTCTCCTTATAGATCGCTCCTCGTGTTAGCTTCCGATGTGGGATTTCACCTTTAGCAAAGTTTAAATCCAACACAAACTCTGGCAGCCCAATCGCAAAATAAACGCTCCTCTTGCTTGACATGAGATTCGAACCCTTGCCTCTCTCCTATGCTCCGGACACTACATGCCACCACAACACAAGCTCCTTTTGTGACTTAGAACATGCGCAACTAAATATAAGCCTAGGGGCCAAAGTCTAAGTTCATTTAAAAGGAAAACAAAATGAATTGCAAGCGCCAAGACTTGAACCCATGCTCCTATGCAACCTTAGTGACGCTTGCCACTTGACCACTCACTTCCTTGTGTCATTTTTTTCCACAATTTATTCTTAACGCCTACTAACTTACTCCTACTATTTTATTCACCTAAAATCAATTTTTTTCCTAAAGCTCAGGTTTGAACCTGGGACTTCATGGAAACCCCCTAACCTTCCAAAATCACTCACCTAATAGGTCCAACTTGTATTTGTGCCAATCTCTTATTCTCAAAAATTTTAAACGCTCCCATGCCCAAGGCCCAATACGCCCATTTCTACTAGGCCCAAAAATTTAGTATGTTACACAAAGTCAATAATCAATCAAACATAATCAAATATACTCATATAGTCCCTTATTGAGGTCTACTAGACCTTAAACACATGTTAGAAAGGGGTCGGGACTTAACTGAACACTTACAAAAATTTTCAGAAATTTAAACATTTTTCATGTAATCCATGCCATAATTCATCTTCAAACCACATCTTTCATCAACCACATAATCATGAAATATACCATATTCATAGCTCATTCATAAGTTCAACATCATTTAACTTCCAAGCCAAATCACATGACAAGGATTAAGTATTTCAAAACATGCCATAACTTTTAGCGTATACATGCCATATTTTAGCTATATACATCTTTCCAAAAGTACCCGAAAATAGATTGCCGATAGTGTGATAGAGATGCTGACGATCCTAGATCTGAGCTAGCTTTACTAACACTCTAAAACAAAGAAAACAAATCACACAGTAAGCTTTCAAAAGCTTAGTTCCTAGTATAATACAATTAACTCATTGAATTAAATCAATGTACAAATTGAACCACCACATAGATAATTTACCAATAATACACAAATTCAACTATATCCAATACTCACATAGCATTCCATTCTTCTACGTTCAATTTCACCAACCACATAGGTATCATACATACCTTTGCCAAAACATTGTTACTCACCAACCATGCTACTCAACCGCTCGACCTTACATTTTGATCAACCTTTGCTCTTCTTTTGATTTATTCACACACTTATATATTAATACCATCACATAGATATAGGCAGAACTAGGCACACTATCAATCTCAACCACATACTCAAATATCTATTCATTCAACTCTTAAATCTATCATCAACCACATAGGTTCAAACGCATCCTTGATCAACACATAGTTACTCACCATTCCTCGCTACTCAATTGCTCGAAATTAATCTCGCTTCAACTTTTGCTATTCTTTTGATTTATTCGTACACACTTAGTGCGGCCATAACCAAACATAATCGCCATCGCACGCTTATATCCAGTATTGCACACATAGTGCCAATTCGATAAGTCGGCTTCTATCTTTTCGCACACACAAAGCTAATCATCTCTGCCTCGCTTCTAATTTCGCATACTTAGTGCCCTTGTAATAGTCCGGTTTATACCTTAGTCGGAACAGTGGTTTCGGGACCACAAATTTGAGTCCGTATAATATTTTAATATTATATTCTGTGCCGTTGATATGTGGTTTAGCTTGTGGTACATTTTTGTAAGTGAATTTGTCTGTTCGTGTGTTTAATTTGAGCAAAGGATTGATTTGCATTAAATGTGAAAGTTGAATGCCATTTGTTGATATACTTATGTGTTGTGGCTTTTTAAAGTTATGGCCTTAAATGGCAATTGAACCACTACTAGTTAGTGGGTGGATTTGGTCAAAAATGACCTTGTATAATATGTTTTATATATTTTATTTTGAAGGTTAAATTTGGAAATGAGTTATTAAGTTATATTATGGTAAAATAAAGCGTTAAAAATGGCTATTTCTATTCATTCGTGACCGAATATTAGAGAAAGAAGTGAGGGTTTATTTCTTTTGATTTTCAAAGACTTCTAAGCTTGAATTCAAGGTATGTTTTCGATCGGTTTTCGATAATTTCTACATTTTGCAATCGTTGCTTCAAGAGCTATCAAACCCATGTTTCAATTTAATGAATTGATGATGTTTTTGTAATATGCCACTGATGATTTGATAAGCTTTTTGATGATTTTTGGTGTTAAATGAAAGCTATGAGCTAGATGAACGTGTTTCGTTCTTGAAGTTTTGATAAATTTAGCTAAATAGGGCTAAATTGTGAAAATATTATTTTGGAGGACTAATTTGTGAATTTGATGCAATATTTGGACTTATATAGTCTCTAGGGAGGTTCGGCTATGCTTATGTGTGAACAAAGTTTGTGAATTTCATGTTTTGAGAAAATTGGACTAAATTGATAAAGTGTGCAAATATGAGGGTTAATTTGTAAATAGCCCAAAATATATGTGTATGGACTGAATTGAATGGAATAGTGAGTAAAAGGGTTAATTCTGAATATGTTTAGATCAAGAATCGAGGAAAACGGTTTTAGATCGCGGGAAAGCGAAAGTTAACGAGTAGCCATTTTCTATTCCGATAAAACCGAATCGAGGTAAGTCATTTTGCAAATAAACGCATTTATATGAAATTGTAAATGTTCTCATGATTATTGTGGATAATGAATAATCTATGTGATGTTATGCATATGAATTCCGAGTTAAGGTCGATATAGTGACAACGTCTGAGAAGTCCCGTACGAACCTAGGAATAGATAGGTTTGGCTATGTCATGACATAGATATCTGCTCTGTTTCGTCATGTAAGACCACATCTGGGATGTTGGCATTGATTTGAGATTCGTAAGACCGTCCGACAAAGGGCATCGATATCGACATGTGCAAGACCACGCCTAAGACGCTGGCATCATTATGATCTTTACGTGTAAGTCCATGTCTGGGACATTGGCATCGTTTTGGTTCGTGTAAGACCCTGTCCGGGACAGTGGCATCGATATCTGAGTACATGTAAGACCTCGTCTGGGACGATGGCATTGTACTACTATTCTGAGCTTTTGAAGTATCCACTAGATTTCTTATGGTTCAACGGGCAAGTCTAAAATACGAATGATAAATCCGAGCTTTGATAGATTGAGTAAATAAATGTTTGATTCAGGTATGCTGATTTTACACCAAATATGTATACAAAGTAAGCATCTAAGTGATCTTACTATGATGATATGTATATGAAATGTATGATACAATATGTAACGTTTGACTAGAGTTGTGTGGCTAGATGAGCTATGTGTTTATATGATTCTTGAATGATGAAAATGGCTAAGTGAATTATATGTGCCAAAATATTTATTTGCAAATATGCTTTCCATACCAAGTTTATTTGTATATGACTTACTAAGCTTCGAAAGCTTACTCTTTGTGTGTTTAACTGCTTTATAGGTCGTAAAAGCTATTGAAGGCTCGTGGACTGGCACGGATCGTCATCACACTACTAAAACTTATTTTGGTACACTTTGAAAATGTATATAGCTAGATATGGCATGTATAGGCTAGTTCTTATTATGAGTTGTAAAGTGAACTTAGCCATGTGATTTGGCTAGTTATGTTCGCATTATGCTTGAATGAATGTGATTTGAGAAGTTGTTTTGGTATGATTAGTAGATATATGAAATGGTTTTGAAATGGTAAGTATATAGATGATTTGTGCTTGTGCAAATTTGTATGTTTGGAATTGGTTTAAAAGGTTAAATTGAACGAATATTGAATGGATTGTAGTGTGATTATCTTTGTTGACAAATATGCATGATTTGGTTGGCTATTTGGTATGTTTTGATGGTCATAGGTGAATGAAATGGAATGTTATATGTTGATTATAGGTTTGACCCTTATGGGTGGCATTTTGGCCTTGTAAATGGCCTATAATGTCACACAGTTGTGGCACATGGACGTGCCTAAGACCGTGGGAAAATTGGCAGAACGTGGCCTAAAATCAACACGGGTGTGTTTGGTGGCCGTGTTGGGGAAGTCAAGATAGGACCACGTATAGGATACACGGCCGTGTCCGGTGGTCGTGGGGACCAATTCAAAGATATAGGCACGAAAGGACACACGGGGGTGTCTAGAAGCCGTGGAGGACACAAGGTCTCCTCCCACGAGCGTGTCTCCCCTGTATTTTGGAAAAGTTTCAAATTATTCATGAAATTTCATATGTGTTTCAGTTTAGTCTCGACTAGACTTCTAAGGATGATTAAGGTCTCGAGTACCCGTTTAAGGGACATTATGTTTGAGAATGTTGATTGAATGTATGATTTTGTCTGTGAACGTTTCCGATAAGTCCGGTAACGCTCCTAACCATCCGACGACGGACTCGGGATAGGGGTGTTACAGCCCTCTAATTCAATTCCGCACATAGCATTTCTAATCTCATAATTATATATATATTCATTCAATTCACATCACATAGATATAGTTTACAACTACTATTATATCCGAACTTACCTCAGACGTCGAAATATCGAAACGGTCGATTAATCGAGCACTTTGTCTTTGCCTCGATCTCAATTCGAACCTCTCCTTTCTTGGTCTACACATATACAAATTTAACTCATTTAATCACAAATTCATTCAATGTAATCCTCACACACATATTTAGGGCATTTTACAATATAGCCCTCATATTTTCACATTTCGACACTTTAGTCCTTAATTCATCAAATCACCAAATACACACAATTTCAAATCACATATTCTTAGCCGAATTCTTCCCATACTAATACAAGCCCACACATTTCATTTATGTCACATTTTAGTCCTTCAATTTACACTTTTCTCAATTTAGCCAAAATTACTTAATTTCACTAAAAATTCAAAGACAAAACATGTTCATCCTTCACATATCTTCCATATTTCACTATCAACTAACACATAGCTCAAGCATTCATCAATGGCATATCTCAAAATCACCATCAATTTCTAAAATTAAAGCATGGGCTAGCTAGAGCACAAAGTAACGATCACAAAAACATAGAAATTATTAAAAACCGAACAAAACTCTTACCTTAATCAAGCTCCAAACTAGCCGAACCCTACTGTTCTTTTTCTTTTATTTTCTTTGCTATTTTTGGCACCAAGATGAGCAAAGATGACCACTTTCATGCTTTGGTTTCATTAAATTATAATTTTAATTATTCATTTCCATAATTACCCTTAGTAAACATTACATAACCTTTAAAAATTTAAGTCCACTACCGCCCATGCTTTAATAAAATGGCCTAATTTCATTTTAAGGCCTTTATAATCAAAAGCCAACTTAAATAAGCACATTAACAATCATCACACAACTTTTGCATTTTATGCAATTAAGTCCTTTTCACAATTCAACACACAATTGATAAAATTACCACACAGAATTTTCACACAGGCTATATCACATATAATAAACACCAAAAATAATATTAAAATATTATTCTGACCTCGAATTTGTGGTCTCGAAACCACTGTTCCGACTAGGGTCTAAACCGGTCATTATAACTTCTCTCTTAGGATTTTCGCCCCAAAAATCTTACTAAAGAATAGGTGAGGATATTGCTCTCATTACATCCTCATGCTCCCACGTAGCCTCTCCAACTCCGTGTTTGTGCCACAACACTTTCACTAAGGAAATTCTTTTGTTTCTCAACTCTTTGGTCTCTATTGCCAAAATTTGAATCGGCTTCTCACTGCATTTGACAAGTCCGATCAATTTCAACCTCTCAGAGGAGCAATCACATGCGATGAATCAGAGCTATATTGTCGAAACATTGACACATGAAATACATTATGAATCTTTTCTAACTCAGGTGGCAACATCAATCTATAAGCAACCAGCCTAACTCGTTCAATGATCTCATACAGGCCAATGAACCTCGAACTCAGCTTGCCTTTTCAGCCAAATCAAAGTATTTTCTTCCACGAAGACACTTTCAAAAACACTTTGTCACCAACTTCGAATTCAATATCTTTCCTTTTCAAGTCTGCATAAGAATTCTGACGATCTGATGTCGCTTTCAAACTGTTACGGATTACTTCTACTTTCTATTCAGTCTCTTTTATCAAACCAACTCTGTAAATCTTTTTCTCACTCAACTCAGTCCAATACAATGGAGTTCGACATTTTTGACCGTAAAGAGCCTCATATGGTGCCATTTTGATACTAGTTTGAAAACTATTATTGTACGCAAGCTCAATCAACGACAAATGTTTTTCCCACTTACTTTCAAACTCAAGTATACAGTATCTCAACATATCTTCAAGAATCTGAATAATCCGCTCGGACTGACCATCCGATTGCGAATGAAATGCAGTACTGAAATGCAATTTTGTGCCTAAAGCCTCTTGTAATTTCTTCCAAAATCGCGAGGTAAATCTCTGATCTCCGCCGACACACAATAATAGTGGCACCCCGTGCAATCTCACAATTCATCCAATTTATCAAGTGAATAACTGCTCTCACAGGAACGAAATGAGCTTATTTCATCAATTTGTCAACTATCACCCAAATTACATCTTTCTTTCCTGGAGATAAAGGCAATCCCGACACAAACTCCATCGTAATACTCTCCCATTTCCACTCAAGAATCATGATCTATCAGAATAAACCGGATGGAACTTGATGTTCACTTTTTAACTTGTCGACAAACTAAACACTTTGACACAAAGTCGAGATATCTTTTTCATACCATGCCACCAATAAAACTATTTCAAATCATTGTACATTTTCATACTCCCGTGAATAAATGTTTACTATTATGAGCTTCATTCAAAATCAACTCAATTCCTCTAACACAAATCCGATCTCTAAATCTCAAACATTCATCATTATCAACTCAAACTTTTGAATTCAAATTCAAACCACATCGAGCTAGTTTTGTTATCATTTCATCATCAATTTTCTCGGCATTACGAAATCGACGCATTTAATATCGGCCTTACTTTTAACTCAAATGCAAAATTGAACCATCATCACAAAAATCTATCTCGAGAATTCATAGCTCACAAAGCACATAAAGACTTCTCGACTCAAGGCATCAAGAATTACATTAGCTTTGCCCGAATGATAATCAATCACAAGTTTGTAATCTTTCAACAATTCTAACCATCTTCTATGTTGCAAATTTAATTCATTTTGAGTCATCAAGTACTTCAAACTCTTGTGATCGGTATAAATATGATTTTTCTCACCAAATAAATAGTGACGCCAAATCTTCAATGCAAACACAAATGTCGCTAATCCAAGGTCGTACATCGGATAGTTCTTTCATGCGCTTTTTAATCGCCTCGAAGCATAACCAATGGCTTTGCCTTCTTGCATCAAAGACACACACCCAAACCATTCAACGATGCATTACTGTAAATTATGAATTCTTTGCCCGATTCAGACTGAACTAACACTAGCGCTTTCGTCAACAACGCTTTCAACTGCTCAAAACTCTGATGGCACTTTTCTGACCACTCGAATTTAACATCTTTCTGTAGCAACTTCGTCAATGAAGTCGCAATCATCGAGAAGCTTTTCACAAATGGGGCCTATAATATCTCGCTAGTCCCGGAAAACTACGGATTTTAGACAAATTTCTCGGAGGTTTCCATTCTAAACTAGCTGAGATTTTACTCGGATCAACTCGTATTCCCGCAGCTAATACAATATGCCCCAGAAATCCAACCTCACACAACCAAAATTCACATTTTCTAAACATAGCATACAATTGTTTCTCGCAGAGTCCAGAATAACACAACATTCAAATGCTCGGCATGTTATGTCTCATCACCTGAATAAATCAGAATGTCATCAATAAACACTACAACAAAATGATCCAAATACGGACTGAATATACTATTCATCCGATCCATAAACTGTAACACTCCCAAACCCGGCCCACGAGTCTTGACCGGATCTGGTTATGTCACTGCGGAAAGACGGTTGAAAATCTTTTCATCTTTTGAATAAACAAGTAAAATTGTTAACTTTTGGAAACCATGTCTTTTTTTTTTAAAATTATAAATAAAGCTTTGTTATTAAAAATAATCCATATTAAAACTTTAGTGTAAAAATATATAAATACTTTGATTAAATAGGTTGCTAAAATTAAAATCATCTTCACATAATAATTTCTTTTAAGTAAACCATAGTATCAAGTAATATCAAAAATAGTAATAACAAAAATAATAATAATAAGGCTCTTGTTACAAAAATAATGAATCCCAATACTTGGTAATAAAATGCATAAAGAAAATATTTAAAACGTCCTTTGCATGGGCCACCTTGTATCCACTCCAACCCGGTCCGATCATCCTGTTACCTGCGATGTTGGGTAAACAATTGGGTGAGTCATAATGACTAAGTGTGTAATTAAACCACTGGTATCCACGCACATATTAGCCACAAATCAACCCAATTATCAAATGCAGCATGTAAATATAATCAGACATTACCACGCCATGGGCTTGGCCCACATTCAAATATTCAAGTACTGGGCTAGGCCCTTTTCTTGTCAATCCACTGATCACTGGGCTTGGCCCATTTCCACATATGTTCTCACAACATACCAATCCACATGCCATACTGGGCTTGGCCCATTTTCATACCATTTCATAAACGGAATAATGCAATCATGAACCCAACCCAAACCTAAGGTCCATCCGCTACACACCCCTTATCCAAATTTACTACACACCAGTGGAATTATCAAATCACCCTCTCCTTTTACCTCCAAAAAGGCAACCAATGCCATCCACGATGTAGCACGTAGCTAACATCAAACCACGATGGGGCACACAGCAACCCATCAAGCCACGATATGGCATGGAGCCAATATCAATCAAGGTAACCACGCGAACTAAATCGCAAAGATCCACAACGCGACCTCGCGGGCCAATACCAATCCACGATGTAGCACAAAGTCGACATCAACCACGCACTCAAGTACACCCGCCCTTCTTTCATAACCCACCCATGCACATGTAACATGATAAATGACAAGGTGATGCATGTATATGTTAACCACAATCATAGGCATACTCACATATTAAAAATCAACTATCACATATTAACCAATTTGCTACTAACCTGGTCATCATCATACCTCTTAAGAGTATCCATTTCACATATGCCACTACATTTATTAGTAAACAAATAACACGAGCATATATCACACAAATCCCTGAAACAATGGCTAACTACACACCTTATAACCTGAAGCTCTAATCCCTCAATCCCGACACTATCGTTTAGCGAGACTACAGCTATCTGCCTATAGTTTTCCGCCGCTGGCCCACACCCCGATGGCCAATCACGAACTGCTGAGACAGCTCTTTTCTTGAACTTCGAGATAGGAGTTTTCCCTTTCCCCTCTTGACTGGCACTCGCATCCATCGACGATACTTAATCAGAACCACACGATCAATCATAGCAATCATAATCTACAAGTATCGAATCTAGATCACTTATTAGCATCCTTACCGAAACACTAAGATCCCGAAGGCTTTCCTTTGCTTCTGTCGATTTGCCCTATAACCAAGGTCAACACTCGGTCAACACAAGAACACATCTAATGGCCTAAGGCCGAATAGCCAAGAATCACTTACCCGAAACACCAATGATCCTACGGGAATTGCCGAAAGTCCTGGCTACAAAACCATTAGAATGGGCTAATAACAAAATCCATGAAAGGGCCCCTTTGGCCGAATACCCTACCACCACTTACCTTGATAAGTCTAATCTCGAGAGACTCCCCTTTAAGCTCCTTGGTGCCAAGCTACAAACAACACAAAACAAAGCATCACCTTGGCCCTAGAGACATTCGGCCATACTAAAACTAAGGCCAACCATACGGTTTGGGCCACTAAAACAATTAACTAGAACACTTACCCACAAGCTTTAGATGTCGACAAAGACCACACTTCACAAAGTCTCTGGCTTCAAGCTTGGTAAAATAGAAGAGGGATGGAGGGCTAAAGGTTTCTGGCCATCAAGGGATTAAAAGAAAACAAATAGAAATATTTGACTATAAAGGCCAAAGGAGAAATCTGCAAGGGTTAATGTTGTTTGGGAGGATTTCGATTTAAGGTAGAAAAAAATAAGAGACTCCCTCACACATTCTGGCTAGGCACACAAACTATGGTCAATAAATGCACCAAATAAAAGAATTTGGCAAATGGTCAAAAGAAATTCAAGAGGAAGGCTACCCATTAAATAGCAAATTCGCACATGCCCCCTTTGAAGACTCCAAATTCAAATACCACCTTCAAGAGTTTCCCGACCACTAATTCAAATTACTTTGAATTAAACAAATCCCTTTATTTACTTATCTTCGCCCATTCAAAAACAGCTTTGAATGGTTCAACAATTATCCCACCTATACAAATAAAAATAATGATTATCCTACACTTAAAAGAATAATACTAGATAAAATAAACATTATCCCCACCTAGCCGCCCCCAACACTTACCAAATCACAGACAACAAGAATAAAAATAAAACTTAAATTTGCAGCTCCCATGTGCCGCCCATCTTCACGCCAATCAGCAAAGAAAAGAAGAAAAACAACCCCACTTGCAACCTCCAAGGTTCAACACCTGACTGGGAACCAAAGAAATGGTAGAAGTACTGTGCCATTCGGCCAACCCGACTTTCATGTCAAAAAGCCCCAACATTCATTTTTAAATCCTTTCTACCTCAATTTCATCACCAAATAACAAAATAAAAACGCAACAATGTCGCTCACTCCACTAACTCGCTCGCCTCTTCCCTTCTCCACTCTCTAAGTGGCGCATGAGAGCCACTTTGCCAATAAGCTCTTTGCGCCATAAACTCATCCCAGCCTCCTTTTAAGGCCTTCTCCTCTAAACGCCAAACCCAAAAATTCAAAAGCCCTTGTCGCCACCTTGATTCGAACATGAGAACCCCTAAGACCTTGAGGCGCCACCTTCCCAAGCCCCAAGCAGCGCCTCCATGCCACTCCACCAAGTCAAGCTTTTCTTGCGCCCTACACTCCATCAAATTATTTTAAGGCCTTCTTGCCCTATTTCCCTTTTTACACTAAAAATCTAAAATTTTCCAAGGTACTCCCTTTCATCCAAGCATTCTTAAAACCTCTAAACACATCCAAGCACACCCAAAAACCTTCCAACACCTGAATTATACTCAAACCGCATAGCCCTAAACCCAGGTGTTACATAAACACCGCAGAGTATTCGTTAGTCCGAAAGGAATCACTAAGAATACATAATCTCCGCACTGCGCTCAAAGTAGTTTTCAAAGACATCGATTCTTTAACTTTCAACCGATAGTAGCCTCGATCTCAAATCTATCTTAAAAACACTCAGAGCTCTTTCAAATTGATCAAACAAATCATCAATACGTGGCAAATGTATACTTATTCTTTATTGTCACTTTATTCAATCATTGATAGTCGATACACATCCTCATAATGCCATCTTTCTTTTCACAAACAAAGACAAGAGCACCCTGTGCGCAGAAACTCGGTCGCAGCAAATCCTCTATCACCAACCCTTGCAAATCGAGACTTTAACTCTTTCAATTCTGTTGGTGCCATTCTATACGGAGCTATTGAGATAGGAGTAGTCCCCGGCACTAATTCAATTCCAAATTCAACTTCTCGTATTGGAGGTAATCTTGGAATGTAACAGTCCGAATTTGACCCTAGACGGGACAGTGGTTACGGGACCACGAATCCGAGTCTGAAAAATATTTAAATATTGTTTTCTGTGTTAATTATATATGAATTTTTATGTGTGAAAGTTTCGTATGAAAATTCTATTGTCTGAGTACCGAATTATTAAAATAGGCTTAATCGCATAAAGTTAAAATTTGATGTTTAATGTATTAGGACCGAATTATAGATGGCTTTCTAATTAGAAGCATTAAAAGAGAAATTAGTCAACTTTTTAGTAAGTGGTCGAACATGGACAAAACTAACCTTGAATTATAAAAGTTGGTTATGTTTTAATAATGGCTATATTGGTAATTTAGTAAAATAATGAAATATATGTTATTTGTAATAAAATAAGAAAGCCATAGTTCATCTTTTTGGAGGATAGCCGAAAGTTAGCAAGGGAGAAACAAAGAAAAAGCCTAGACATTTTTGGCATTGTTCAAGCTTGATTTAGGTATGAATTTAGCTCAGTTTTTGTTAATTTTTACGTTTTAGAGATCGTTGCTTCGAGTATTAGCTGACCCATGCTGAAATTTTGTTAATTAACTCGTGAATGATGTTCAGCCATTGACACATTCTTGTGATTATTGATGTTTGATGATTTAATTTTAAAGATATGCTGTAACACCCCAAACCCGGCCCAAACACCACAGCCGAATTTGGAATGCCACTGAGGAAAAACGGTTGAAAAGATTTTAACGTAGTGGTGAAAACATAAAAATTTGTTGTCGTTTGTAAAACATTGTGTATTTAAAATTCTAAGTAAAATGATGTTATTGAAAGCTTCCGAATTTAAAACTTCAATATAGGTTTTTAAAAAGTAAAATTGCTTTTAAACAAATATAGATAAAACATTTCCAAATAATAATTAAATTATCAGTCCAGCTTAAACATAATAAAAATCCTCAAACCATTTAAGCGGCCCTTATTACAATAAATAAGTATCCAAAAATACTGAAAATATAAAGTGCATAAAATAAATAAAATGTCTTCTGCATGGCCACCTCGTATCCGCTCCAGCCCAGCCCAAGCATCACGTATCACTTGCGACGTTTGGTAAAAATTTGGGTGAGCCACACAGACTCAGTGTGTAATTAGTCCACAGATTTCCACCCACGTAGGCTTAGCCCACAGCCACATCAAACCACATATCAGATAATAAGGCAATTTATCCACATAATTCCACATATTGGGCTTGGCCCATTTCCACACCAAATCCACATATCAGATATGATTATGCAAAGTGCACCCAACCCAACCTAGGGTCCATCCTCTACACACCCCCGTATCCAGCCACCACACACCAGGGGATTACTAAATCAACCCTCCAACCTCTACACACCAATTTGGCAATTAATGCCGTCCACGCGAACCAAATCGCAAATAATCCACAACGCGACCTCAGTTAGCGCCAATCGACGACGTAGCTCATAGCCAACATCAAACCACGTACATAAAGTACACCCTGTCCTTCTTTCATATCCAAATCCCATCCCACGAACATGCAACATATAATAGTGCCATGATAAATAATGCATGTACATGTTATTCAGGCATACAGTCATATTCTCATTGGCATATTCACACATATACACATTAGTAACCATATTTCCATCAGATTTGATATCGACTGACATTTCGGATACCCTTAAGGGTATCCATTTCATAATTGCCACTGCACTTATTAGCATACACATAACACATGCAAATATAATCATATACCTGGAAAACGGTGGGTTAATCACACACCTGATAACTTGAAGCACTACGCTCTCAATACCGATGCTATCGCTAAGCTAAAACTACCGCTATTCGCTTATAGTCCCGCCTCGTCACGCCCCACACCCCGGTGGTCAATCTCGCACTGCAGAGATGGATCTCTTCTTAACTTAGGGATAAGAGCTACCCTTTTCTCTCCTTGATTGGTATTCGCCTCCATCGAAAGTCACTTAATCAGAAAACACGATCACTAAAGTAAGAGATCTTAAATTAATTAGAACTACAACTTAACATCCTTACCAAAATGGATCAGAATCCCGAGCCTCTCGCTACTCTCCCGCCGAATCGCCTCCTAACCAACCATAATCAGAATCGGCTAACATCAATAACCAAAATGGCCTATGGCCGAATACCATAATCCACTCACCTTGTCTGCCTAAACCCGAAAACTACCACTTATCAATGGAATTATCGAAATCCCTGCTTAACAACTGTTAGAAACGGCCTTAATACAAAAACTTGTGAAGGTGGCCTATGGCCGAACACTACTACCACTTTACCTTGATGAATCGAATCCCAAGAGATCTCCCTAGTGCTTCCTCCCTTCGGCTACACACAAAAGAACACATATTATGGCACTATGAACATTCGGCCATGCTTAAACCAAGGCCTAATCACTTGATTCGGCACCCTTATGAAAAAGAACCTAAACCGATTTCTAAGGGAGAACACACTTACCACCCATGTTGCTTGTGAAGACTAAAAGAGAAAAGGTTTCGGCTAACTACCCCGGCTTTAAGGCTTGCGACAAAGAAAGGAGAATAAGGCATCTTGAGATTCGGCTATGGTTCTCAAATGAGGTTGGATATTCGGCCTCCAAGGGAATAAATATAGAGTTGAAGTTTGAGAGAAAGAAAAAGAAGTACAAGAGAGGGTTGGAAGGATTCGGCAATAGTGCACGATGGTGGAGAGGTTTCGACTTTAAGGATATGTGAAAAAGAAAAAAGGAATGAGGATCAATAGGGTTCGGCTTTGGGAAAGAAAATGGAAAGAAGAGAAGATGCACAAAACGCCCACTTGGTTGCTTCACTATTCGATTCTTGCTTCAAAGAAAAGGGAGGAAAGGAGAGAACTTCTTTTGACTAAAAACTTTCAGCAAGTAACACTAAAGAAGAACAAATAATTTCGGCACTTATCCCCCCCACATGACCGAATTTTGCCAACCAAAGAACCCCTTGGCCGGCCAACACTACTTCCCCTATCACATCCTACATTTTTCTCCTATTTTTCCTCTTCTCCCCTTATTCAAACAATTTTGAATAAGTCCACACTTATCCTACTCTTCTAGCCGAATTTTAAAAAGAAAAAGACTTGATCCATACTCATCCATTCAAAGGCCCCATTGCCAGCCCAACACCGCTCACCTTGCTGCAAAAATAAAAGCGCCCATTGCTTCTTCTCTCGCAACTCGAACCTCCTCCCTTCTGAAGCTCCCTTTGACGTAAGCTTCCCTGCTCCTTAGGTAGCGTCCCAAGCCACTTTACCACATGGTTCCTTGTGTCATAAACTCCACCACTTATTCCTTTAAGGCCTCCTTAGCCTAGCTCGACCTTAACACTTAAAATCCAATATTTTCCAGAGCATTCTCCTTCACCCTAGAGTTCTCAAAACTCCTAAACTCATTCGAAACATACCTAAAGTATGCTATCACTTGAATTATGCATTAAACGCATAACCCCTAAATCCTGGGTGTTACAGTTCTACCCTCCTTAAAAATAATTTCGTCCTCGAAATTACTTGGCTAAACTAAGCAAAAATACTACTACTCCCTAAACCACCACAAGCACTTACTTACGAAGTTTATCTACTACCACTGATTGCCCTAAAGGACCAAGTACAATCACCTTTCCAAACACACTCTCAAAGTTCACATTCAAGGTTCCAAGCACCTCACTAGCCTTATAAGAATGAGCTATCCCTATGACAAACAAAGTAATAAGGGTATTCAAGAAACAAGGAACGCACTACCGTCACACATCCGCCCATCTTCCTCCTCGTGACGGTCGATCGCTTAAACCAACCTTGGTTGTCTCAGATCTGACCTTCAAAGACTCTCTCGCTGGTACTCCACGACCTTGGCCGGAACCATTTCCTCCACGGTTTGGACCACGATCCCTCGTCACTTGCCGACCACCTCTGCCTGGCTGTATGTAACGTTGACCTACTGTCCGAGCCCTATCCATCACTTGAGGACAATTCCTAACCAAATGAGCCTTAGACCCACATCGGAAACATTTCTTACTATTTCCCAAAGACTTCTCCTCGCATGAGCTCTTCCACACTGAGCACATGGACGATTTCGATTCTCAGCAACTGGTACGGGTGCACGTATAGAATTCTCAATCCTTGGTCTTTTCTGAAAATCCCTAGATGATTCTGACGGTCCAAAACTCCTCTTGTCTCGGTTCCTATTCTTATCTCGGTTCTGTCTCTCGGTCCTTTTAACTGCTTCAGCTATCCGAGCTTTCTCCACTAGAATAGCAAAGTCTCTCTCTCTTTGCGGAGCAATCAACACCCGTAGCTCATCCCGCAATCCATCTTTAAATCTGACACACCTTTCATAATCAGTAGCCACGATCCCCTTGGCGTACTAACTTAACCGCACAAATTCCGCTTCATACTCTGCTACCGACTTACTTCATTGCACTAAATTTAGAAACACTTTCCTTTGCGAGTCTAGATAACTAGCTCCAACGTACTTCCCTTCAAACTTGACCTTAAAATATTCCCAATCCAATCGATCTGCAGGGGTACCTTGTCTGACAGTGAGCCACCATCGATAAGCCTCATCTCGGCGTAAATAAACAAAGACCTTTCAGCCTTTTCCTCCGCGCAATCCAAATCATCCATGATCCTCTCGATCGCTTCTAACCAATACTCCGCGACATTCGAGCCACCTGCACACTCCTTTAAAAACCTCGGCTCCGTTTGACCTAAGTCTCTCCGACACTGACTTCCGAGCTCCATTTCCTATACCAGCTCCCGCCACCACTGCCTAGCACTCGCAAAGATAGCTCGCGACATCGCATCATCTCCTCCTGCCTGATTTTGATCCTACGCACCCACCGCTGGTGGCGGCGGCACTTCATTTTTTGACCCATGGCCAGACCCTACTGGTTCCGATACTGTCATCCTACCCCTACCGCGTCCACGACGACCACGTCCCCTAGAACTCATATCTAATGTTGCGATTTAATCTGATTAAAGAGTTTTATGCATTAGTATCTTTGTTCCACTGTTCATGAAAGGAAATTTTAGAAGTAGTTCTTTCGATCAACCAAAGTTCAGCTCAAGATCACTATTCTAATTCAGAGAGTCACATTCACATTCATCAACGACATCAACCACACCACCATGGCATCTTTGACCATTCCCAACCCAGGGGTAATTTCGTCATTTGTCATACAAGGGTATTTTAGTAATAAGTCGGGGTCAATTCAAAAATTTTAATAAATCAAAGGCATTCCAAAATTTTCAAAACTTGTGGGTATTTTGAAAATTTTCCCAAATCAAAGGTATTACAGAAATTTCCAAAATCGGGGTTATTTAGGTAATTTTGTAAGTCAGGGGTATTTTAGTAAATTTTCCAAATCAGGGTATCTTGCTATTTCGCAAAATAGGGATTGTTGGTGTTTTTTTTTTAAAAAAAAATATCTTTGTAAAAGTCGAGGGTAGTATGGTAATTTTATAAACCAAGGGTATTTGGGTAATTTTGTAAATCGAGAATAATTCGAAAAATATCTTTCAAAATCTAATCTAGTGTTTACAAATCAAATAGGGTGATTTGGTGATTTTGAAAACTAAGGTTTTTATAAAACAAGTGTGGCCAATCCTTTCTGTTTTAATCATCGAATTTAGCTTATGAATAAGTCCGCTTGGTTAGGGTGAACCGTTACAACGCACCAGGTAGGATTCGAGTAAAGAGGAGGTGAGTCACTAGGACTGCTTAAATACCAAGCTCTTACCGAATCCACTCCTAGATATGCGCACAACTATTACCACACCCTAACTCGGCAACTTCCTCACAGGTTTGTTTGATTGCACTAAAGTCTTATGCATTTTTGTGTTGGAGTAAACTAGCCCTAGGGTTCAATAGCCCTAATATTCTAATCTCCAAACCCATCATGCCCATATAGTTCACATATACAAATCACTTCCGTAGTTAGGGGTACTTACCTGGTGGACTTCGGGCCGGAGATACAGGTGCCATGCCAGAATAAACCTGAAAAAGTCCATGAAAATCTATATTTTTGAAAAGCCCATTTTTGAAAAATGTTTTTGGGTCCAAAACCCTACAAGCTGAGTTTTGAACCGGGCTTTGATACCAAACTGTAACACCCCAAACCCGGCCCAAACACCACAGCCGAATTTGGAATGCCACTGAGGAAAAACAGTTGAAAAGATTTTAACGTAGTGGTGAAAACATAAATATTTGTTATAATTTGTAAAACATTGTGTATTTAAAATTCTAAGTAAAATGATGTTATTGAAAGCTTCCGAATTTAAAACTTCAATATAGGTTTTTAAAATGTAAAATTGCTTTTAAACAAATATAGATAAAATATTTCCAAATACTAATTAAATTATCAGTCCAGCTTAAACATAATAAAAATACTCAAACCCTTTAAGTGGCCCTTATTACAATAAATAAGTATCCAAAAATACTGAAAATATAAAGTGCATAAAATAAATAAAATGTCTTCTGCATGGCCACCTCGTATCCGCTCCAGCCCGGCCCAAGCATCATGTATCACCTGCGATGTTTGGTAAAAATTTAGGTGAGTCACACAGACTCAGTGTGTAATTAGTCCACATATTTCCACCCACGTGGGCTTAGCCCATAGCCACATCAAACCACATATCAGATAATAAGGCAATTTCTTCACATAATTCCACAAATTGGGCTTGGCCCATTTCCACACCAAATCCACATATCAGATATGATTATGCAAAGTGCACCCAACCCAACCTAGGGTCCATCCTCTACACACCCCCGTATCCAGCCACCACACACTAGGGGATTACTAAATCAACCCTCCAACCTCTACACACCAATTTGGCAATTAATGCCGTCCACACGAACCAAATCGCAAATAATCTACAACGCGACCTCAGTCAGCCCTAATCCACGATGTAGCTCGTAGCTAACATCAAAACCACGATGGGGCACATAGCCACTCATCAAACCACGATATGGCACAGAGCCACTCAACAAACCACGTGAAATTAATCACAGTTAATCCAAAATGCAACCTCAGTCAGCACAGATCCACGATGTAGCTCATAGCTAACATCAAACCACGTACATAAAGTACACCCTGTCCTTCTTTCATATCCAAATCCCATCCCATGCACATGCAACATATAATAGTGCCATGATAAATAATGCATGTACATGTTATTCAGGCATACAGTCATATTCTCATTGGCATATTCACACATACACACATTAGTAACCATATTTCCATCAAATTTGATACTGACCTGATTATCGACATACCCCTTAAGGGTATCCATTTCATAATTGCCACTGCACTTATTAGCATACACATAACACATGCAAATATAATCGTATACCCGGAAAATAGTGGGTTAATCACACACCTGATAACTTGAAGCACTACGCTCTCAATACCGATGCTATAGCTAAGCAAAACTACCGCTTATTCGCCTATAGTCCTCGCCTTCGCCGCCCACACCCCGGTGGCCAATCTCGCATTGCAGAGACGGATCTCTTCTTAAACTTAGGGATAGGAGCTACCCCTTTCTTTCCTTGACTGGTATTCGCTTCCATCGAAAGTCACTTAATCAGAAAACACGATCACTAACGTAAGAGATCTTAAATTAATTAGAACTACAACTTAACATCCTTACCAAAATGGATCGTAATCCCGAGCCTCACTACTTTTGTCGAATCGCCTTTAACCAACCATAGTCGATTCGCTAACATCAATAACCAAAATGGCCTATGGTCGAATACCATAATCCACTCACCTTGTCCGCTAAAACCTAAAAACCACCACTTATCAATGGAGTTGTCAAAATCCTCGCTAACAACTCATAGAAATGTACTTTTAATACAAAAACTTGTGAAGGTGGCCTATGGCCGAACACTACTACCACTTTACCTTGATGAATCGAATCCCGAGAGATCTCCGTAGTGCTTTCTCCCTTCGGCTACACACAAAAGAACACATATTATGGCACTATGAACATTCGGCCATGCTTAAACCAAGGCCTAATCACTTGATTCGGCACCCTTATGAAAAAGAACCCAAATCGATTTCTAAGGGAGAACACACCTACCACACATGTTGCTTGTGAAGACTAAAAGAGAAAAGGTTTCGGCTAACTACTCCGCCTTTAAGGCTTGTGACAAAGAAAGGAGAATAAGGCACCTTGAGATTCGGCTATGGTTCTCAAATGAGGTTGGATATTCGTCCTCCAAGGGAATAAATATAGAGTTGAAGGTTGAGAGAAAGAAAAAGAAGTACAAGAGAGAGTTGGAAGGATTCGACAATAGTGCACAATGGTGGAAAGGTTTCGACTTTAAGGATGTGTGAAAAAGAAAAAAGGAATGAGGATCAATAGGGTTCATCTTTGGGAAAGAAAATGGGAAGAAGAGAAGATGCACAAAATGCCCACTTGGTTGCTTCACTATTCGATTCTTGCTTCAAAGAAAAGGGAGGAAAAGAGAGAACTTCTTTTGACTAAAAACTTTCGGCAAGTAACACTAAAGAAGAACAAATAATTTCGGCACTTATCCCCACCCACATGACCAAATTTTTCCAACCAAAGAACCCCTTGGCCGGCCAACACTACTTCCCCTATCACATCCCACATTTTTCTCCTATTTTTCCTCTTCTCCCCTTATTCAAACAATTTTGAATAAGTCCACACTTATCCTACTCTTCTAGCCGAATTTTAAAAAGAAAAAGACTTGATCCATACTTATCCATTCAGCGTCCCATTGCCGTCCAACACTGCCTCACCTTGCTGCAAAAATAAAAGCGCCCATTGCTTCCTCTGCAACTCGAACCTCCTCCCTTCTGAAGCTCCCTTTGACGCAAGCTTCCCTGCTCCTTAGGTAGCGTCCCAAGCCACTTTACCACATGATTCCTTGTGTCATAAACTCCACCACTTATTCTTTTAAGGCCTCCTTAGCCTAGCTCCACCTTAACACTTAAAATCCAATATTTTCCAAAGCATTCTCCTTCACCCTAGAGTTCTCAAAACTCTTAAACTCATTCGAAACATACCTAAAGCATGCTATCACTTGAATTATACATTAAACGCATAACCCCTAAATCCTAGGTGTTACATATGTTTTAGATTAACATATGTTATCTTGGAAATTTTGGTAATTTTGAATAGGTTGGGCTAAATTGCAAAAATGAATTTTTGAGGGGTTAAAATACAAAATAAATGAAATAAATGGACTAAATTGTCTCTACGAATATTCGGCCCTTAGGTTGTGAAATGAAATTTTGTGTATTTTGTGTTTTGTGCAAATAGGACTAAATTGTAAAAATGTGAAATATTAGGGGCAAAATGGTAATTTACCTATTTAGGTGTTTTTGGATTAAATTGCAATGAAATGTACTTGAATGAGCTTATTTTAAATATGTTTAGATCAAAAACAAAGAAAATCAGATTTGAATCAGGGAAAGGCGAAGGTTATCGAATAGCCGGTCTACGTTGTCCGTCGATAGTCGAGGTAAGTCCTTAAGCAAATATATGTCAAAGAATTATTTATGAATCCAATAAATGTTGAAATTTGAAAATTTTAAGCATAAATATATGAGATTGCCGAATGTGGCAGTACAATATAAGATTGAATTTATTTTGTTTAATGTAATGTGATTAAGCATGTTCGGTTTTGATAAATGAAATATATGTGATGTTGGTGATTTTAGTATTGAGTAATGTGTAACACCCCAAACCTACCAATACGCCATGACCGAATCGCATGCCACGAGAGGAAACGTTGTGAAGAAAATCGAGTGAACAATTAAATTTTTGTGAAAAACTCTTTGTTGTTCTATGTTTGTAGAAAACAAGTGTATAATAAATTGAAAGCTAACAAATTACTTGGAAATCTCGTAATAAATTTTTTTAAAAACTTAGTTGCAAAACCATAGATTAGAAAACCTTTTATAGCTTTAAAAGAAACCAAAGTGATTAGGTTGAAAATCAGATCGAATGAAAATTTGGAAACTTGAGTTTTGGAAAATAATAGTTTTAATTATCGAAAATACTTAAGATGTTAAAACTATCAAATGAATTATGTTACCCGATGGTAACGTTTTAAAAACCTTCGCATTTTGTAGTTTAGAAAACTTTGTGGACATACCATTAATTCAAGCATATAATTTGTAAACCATATTTAAATCAAATCCAAAGCGTATAAATAATCCCAAAACATAATTAAAGAGGCCTTATTACAAACCCAACTTAAATCAAAAACCAAATAAAAATAAAGTTAAGTACCCAAATGGAAGTTCATGAAAAATCAAACTTTATTGCATGGCCTCCTTGAGCTCATCCGGCTCCTCATCCGCGATCTCACGAATCACCTGAAATGATAAGGGAGAAGGTGAGTCACCAAGACTCAGTGCATAATCCCTCTCCCGGATAAATGCCACATACTTACACAAATTATAACAAAGCAACATATATGTATAATGCACCCAATCTAACCATCCATAACTCCTTTTCTACCCCGTGTGGTACCAAACCACTGGTGGTGCCAAACTACTTGGTGACCAAAGTCACGATATTCAATATTGTGATACCAAATCACTGGTGACCCAAAGTCACAAATAATCAAGTTGTGGGGCCAACCCACTTGTGATACCAAATCACTGGCGACAATCCCATATCTCAAAAGTGGGGCCAACCCACTGTGGTATCAAACCACGGGATGAGTCGCTATGAGGTGCCAAACCTCCGTGTCCCAAAGACACAAATGTGATACCAAATCACTAGAGGTACTAAACCTCTCGTGTCCAAGACACGAATAATCAAGTTGTGGGGCCAACCCACTTGTGATACCAAATCACCGCGAAAAATCTCATATCTCAAAAGTGGGGCCAACCCACGGTGGTATTAAACCACAGGGGACGAGTCACTATGAGGTGCCAAACCTCTGTGTCCCAAAGACACAAATGTGATACCAAATCACCGGAGGTGCTAAACCTCCGTGTCCAAGAAGACACGAATAATCAATCTTCCCCTCCTCTCATATCACCCATCACAATGCAATATTTGAACAAAACATGTCAACATACTTTATTATGAATCACATAACAAATATATCATAAATCGTAGATCATGATTTCAATCCACATGTATTAACAACATATAGAAACGGACTTACCCGAATCCTCATTCATACCATCATGGTATCATATCAAGATCTCATCGTTTTCCCACTTTGATAATATGATTAGTAAATTAATATTATAAATACATATACATAACCGAGTTATAAAGTGTGTAAGGTACACACCTTTCACCAACACAAAAACTAACTTCCGGAGATCCGATCTACCGCACTAGATCACCTTGTCCTACAATCGGCCAATACTTAGATTATAAACAAAGGCCATTCGGCCATACCACTAAATCCCAATGAGTTATCACTTGAAATATCGAGTCTTACCTAAAAGCTTACCCAAAATAATTGACAAAGAAACGAGGCTTAGATTGATTGCTTCCAACGTCCCGAGGAGCCTAAAAGAATAATCGGTTCCTAAAATGGTTAGAACCTTGAAACAAATGCCCATAGGTTCGGCCTTTGTTCAAGAAAACGGCATAGAAAAGAGAAAGAAATAAAGGAAAAACGGCCATGAACACTTACCCTTTTCCAAAACCGATTGAAGAAACCCAAAATGAATGCCTACCCTTGATGATATTCGGCCAAGACAAATCAAAAAGGGAGTGGGAAGTTTCGGCAATATGGTTATGAAAGAAGAAGGATATGTGAATAAAAAGTAAGGAAGTATGTGAGTAGAATTGAGAGTAAAAATGAGAGGGAGAGAGGATTCGGTTTAATCAATAATGGAAGAAAGAAAAGAGAGAGTTTGGAGAAGAGAGATTCGGCCAAAAGAAAGAAGAAGAATAAGAGAGAAAATGGGATTAAAAGATTCGGCCAACACCTATTTTACCAAGAAGAAAAGTGCACAAAAATGCACAAAGTTCAAATGTAGTTTCGGTTTCAAAAGGACAATTGAAAGAAAGAAAATGGTATTTGGTTCAAACAAAATGAGGCTAAAACCAAAAGCAAATTTGCACCAAAAGCACAATACACATTCGGCCAAGGTGGGAGTTTTTGGAGAGAAAGAAAAACAATTGCCCAAATGATGCACAAATGCAAAAGTTGACCAAATATCACCCCCCAAACCACGTAACAACATTCAGCCACCCCCTAGCCACACATGCCGTCCACATACATGCACTAAAGGCCTTGGAATAGTTTCCAAAACATCTTCCTTAAGCCAAGCCTTATGTCCCCTCATCCTTTCATAACCTAAAGATTCCTTTCCCAAAGTATAAACTTTCCTTAACCAAAATTCAACTTACCAAAAATTTGAAAGTCCAACCTTCCATATGTAAAGCTTGACCGTCCATTAATGCTAGGATACACAAAAATAAAGTCTTCAAAATGCTAATCATGCTACTTGAACCTCTTCCCACAAGTAACCTTTCAAGCTCCTTATCCACTATGCCACTAACTCCCTTGTGCTTTAACTTAACACTTAAATTAACTTAAGTGTCAAGCTCACTTAATCCACTTCATTAAATTTTCCATACTAAAAATTATTCTAGCTTAGCTAATAATTCCAAATTTTCACACAAATATACTAAGTACACAATAACAATCATTTCCAAGCTAACACAAGTAACAACATGATGCTCTAATATTTTTAGGATATTACAATTTTACCCCCTTAAGAAAATTTCGTCCTCGAAATTACCTGACCAAAAGAGTTGAGGATACTGCTACCTCATCATAACCTCCGGTTCCCACGTAGCTTCTTTCACGCCATGATTCCACCATAAAACCTTCACTAAAGGAACTGACTTCTTGTGCAAAACTTTCACGTCCCGATCTAGAATCTGCACAGGTTCCTCTTCCACCGTCAAATTTGGACTCACCTCTATTTCTTCTACTGCCACGACATGCGATGGATCAGAATGATAGCGTCTAAGCATGGATACATGAAACACATCGTGAATCTGACTCAACCCTGATGGCAACTCGAGCTAATAAGCTACTGGTCCCACTCGTCTCAACACCTTATACGGCCCAATAAACCTTGGACTTAACTTGCCTTTTCTCCCAAATCTTAACACTTTCTTCCATGGCGAAACCTTCAGAAAAACTTTGTCACCCACGGCAAACTCTATATCCCTCCGCTTGAGATCGGCATATGAATTTTGCCTATCCGAAGCTTCCTTCGACGACGAGCCCCAATCATCTTAACCTTATCCTCGCCTCTACGCAACCAACTCGGGTCCTAACATCCGACGCCACCCAACTCTGTCCAAAGATGTAGGTGTGCGACACCTCCTACCATACAACGCCTCATATGGTGCCATCTTAATGCTTGCCTGATAACTATTGTTGTACGCGAACTCAGCTAATGGTAAAAACTCTTCCCAGCTGCCTCTGAAATCCAAAACACATCCTCTCAACATATCCTCTAAAATCTGAATAACCCTTTCCGATCGCCTGGCCGATCGTGGATGAAATGCGATCAAAATCCAACCGCGTACCCAAAGCCTGATGTAACGCTTTCCAAAACCTCGACGTAAATCTTGGATCCCTATCCAAGATGATCGACACAGGTATAGCGTGCAACCTCACTATCTCAGCCACATACAACTTAGCTAACCTCTGAAGTGAGTAATCCACCCTTACCGGAATGAAATGAGCTGACTTAATCAGACGATCCATAATCACCCAAACTGAATCCTTCTTACTAGGCGTAAAAGGTAATCCACTGACAAAGTCCATAGTAATCTTTTCCCACTTCCACTGTGGAATCTTCACCGGCTGAAGTAACCCAGACGGTAACTGATGTTCAGCCTTCATTTGTTGACACGTCAGACATTTACCCACAAACTCGCCACTACCTCCCGCCTGCACTGCCACCAAAACTGCTCTCTTAAATCCCGATACATCTTGCTACCTCCAGGATGCATAGCGTATGGGCTGCTATGTGCATCCCGAAGAATCCTTTGTCTCAACTCAACATCCTTCGGCATACAAGCTCTCCCTTTAAAACACAAAACTCCATCACTGGACAAACTATAATCCTCTAAACCACCGTTTTGAACCCGTAACCTCCGATCATTCAAACCATCATCCTCTAACTGCTTCTCCTTGATTTGCTCTAATTAAGTCAGCTTGACTTGCAACTCAGCCAAAAGACTCCCATCATCATATAAGCTAAGACGAGCAAACATCGATCTTAAGTCATATACAACCTTACGGCTCAACGCGTCTGCCACCACGTTAGCCTTGCCTGGATGATACTCAATCGAATAGTCGTAGTCCTTTAACAACTCAATCCATCTACGCTACCTCAAGTTCAAATCCTTCTGAGTCAAAAGATACTTAAGACTCTTGTTATCCGTGTAGACTATCGACTTCTCTCCGTACAAATAGTGTCTCCAAATCTTTAAAGCGAAAACCACTGCAGCTAATTCCAGGTCGTGCGTCGGATAATTAACTTCATGTGGTCTCAACTGTCGAGATGCATAAGCCACTACCTTCCCTTCTTGCATCAACACACATCCCAAACCAGTATGTGATGCATCACAAGAAACCGTGAATTCCTTGCTCGCCTCAAAGTTGAATCAAAATCTGAGCTTCATCTGAATCTTCTTCAACTTGTCGAAACTTTCTTGCTGCTTCTCGGTCCATACAAATGGAACTCCTTTGCTCAATAACTTAGTCATAGGTGCGGCGATCAAAGAAAATCCTTCCACAAATCTTCTGTAATACCCCGCTAAACCTAGAAAACTCTGAATCTCAGCCACTGACTTAGGCGGCTTCCAACCCAACACTGCCTCAATCTTCCGAGGATCCACTCTAATCCCCTCAGCTGATACTACGTGACCCAAGAAAGTCACCTCCCTAAACCAGAACTCGCACTTACTAAATTTGGCATACAGCTGCTTTTCCCTCAGAATCTGCAACACTACTCGCAAATGCGCATCATGCTCCTCCTCTGACTTTGAGTATACCAAAATATCTCTATAAATACCACAACAAACTGATCCAAAAATTGCTGGAATACCCGATTCATCATGTCCATGAATGCTGCCGGTGCGTTAGTTAACCTAAACAAAGATCACCGTAAATTGCGTAGTGCTTCGCATCGAGTACGAAATGCCGTCTTATGGATATCAGCCTCTTTCACCTTTAGCTGATGATATCCAGACCTTAAATCAATCTTGGAGAAAACCGCTGCTCCCTTAAGCTGATCCAACAAGTCATTTATCCTCGGCAAAGGATACTTGTTTTTGATCATCAGCTTATTCAACTGGCTGTAGTCTATACACATCCGCATCGTACCATCTTTCTTCTTGACAAAAAGTACCGGCGCTCCCCATGGTGAAACACTTGGTCGAATAAAACCTCGATCCAACAACTCCTGAATCTGAGCCTTTAATTCCACTAATTCCTTCGGTGCCATCCTACACGGAGCAATAGACACTGGCGCAGCTCCGGGTAACAGATCTATACCAAATTCAACTTCACGATCCGGAGGCAGTCCCGGAAGTTCTTCTGGAAATACGTCCGTATATTCCTTTACTATTCAAACATTCCCTACAATAGACTCCTTAGCCTCCAACGCACACACATGGACCACAAATGCCTCACAGCCCTTTCTGACCAACTTCACCACTTTCAACGCAGATACCACGTTGGATAGATAATCTCTTCTATTACCTATCATAACCACTTCTTCGCCATCAGCTGTTTTCAAAACCATGCGCTTAGCAGCGCAATCCAAACTTGCTTGGTACTTTACCAACCAGTCCATCCCAAGAATCAGATCAAACTCCCCAAATGGCAGTTCCATCAGATCAGCTACGAACACTACCCCTTGGAGTTCTAGGGGTACATCTCTATACAGCTTATTTACTTCTACAGAGTGACCTAGAGGGCTAAGAATTGTCATCTTCCTAGAAGCAGTCTCAGAATCTAAGTTCATGGTCTCAACAATGCTACTAGCAACATACGAATGTATCGAACCCACGTCTATCAAAGCAATATATGGCACACCAAAGATTAAAAACATACTGGTTATGACGTCCGGTGCATCGCCCTCCTCTCGACGTCTCGCTACATACACCAAACCAGGCTGTCTTGCCTCAGTGTTGCCAACACCTCTGCTAGATGCTCCGCGGCCTCGACCAGAACCATTACTTCCTCTACCATTACCATGACCTCTCTGCGGTGGCGGTCCTTCCCTTCTGAACTGAGCACGACCTTGACCCTCAGACTGATTCCTGGCTAGCTTACGTGGACAGTCTCTCACAAGATGATCCAGCGAGCCACACTCGAAACATCCTTTCCCTCCGGTCCAACATTCACCCCAATGATATTTCCCACATCGGTTACACTGTGCTGGTCCCTGGTTAGCAGTAACAGGCCTTCTAGACTAATTCGGCCCACTTTGCCTAGCCCTATTCTGAGAATTACCGGCTGACCCAGATGATCCATAACCTCTCTTATGCTTATTCCGGTCGTAACTTTGTCTTCCAGATTCCTTTATTCCTTCGGCTATCTTAGCCTTTTCAACCAATGCAGCAAATTCTCGCTCCTGATGTGGAGCAATCAGCAATTTCAGCTCGTCCCTCAAACCATCCTCGAACCAAACACATCGCTCGTGTTCCGAAATCACGATAGCTCCAGCATACCGGCTCAGTCTTAAAAATTCCGCCTCATATTCTGATACGGACTTACTACCTTGGACCAAACTCAGAAATGCCTTACGCTGCACATCAATGTAATTAGACCCAACGTATTTCCGCTGATACGCTACCTTGAAATAATCCCAAGTGAGATCCTCCACTGTAGCACCATTCCGTACCGTGAGCCACCACTGATATGACTCATCCCGAAGAAGTGACACAATCCCTTTCAGCTTGTCCTCAGCACTCAAATCCAAGTCATCCATGATTCGCTCCGTCGCCTCTAGCCAATATTCAGCCGTACTGGGAGCTATGCCTGAAATACCTCGAAATACCTCCGCTCCATTGGATCTGAGTCGCTCGGGTACAGATTTCAGAGCTCCCGTGCCTCCACTCATTCCAGCTACCCTCTCAAGGACTCGTAGCACCGCCTGAGATACCACGTCATCTCCCGTTTGATCCTGATGCTCCACTCCAACCGCTGGTGGTGGGGGTACCTCATTTTCGGATCCTTAACCAAACCTCACTGGTTCAGACACAGCCATCCTACCACGACCGCGTCCACGAGTAATACGACCTCGACCACGAGTACTCATGTCTAACATCTCGTCTTATCTGATTTAAAAGTTTTATGCATTAGTCATTATTCCACTTTCTTTAAAGCACAGTTTTATGAAAAGTTTTAATGAGAGGTTGTTTCGCGAGTACATCCAAACCTATAGTTTTGGGTCTCTAAAGTAGTTCCTACTACTATTCAGTCATGCTAACATTATCATATCATATCATCAAAATCAACAATTTGATGTACTTACTGTATGCGGATTGATGCCGGAGACTCGGGGCCATGCCTTTCCAACCATTAAATTTTCAACAAAAACATTTTAAAACCATACTTCAAATCATTTTGGGCCTCGGGCCCACCGCCGAGCTTTTGAACTTAGCTCTGATACCAATTTGTAACACCCCAAACTCGGTCAATACGCCATGACCGAATCTGGCATGCCACAGAGGAAAACGTTGTGAAGAAAATCGAGTGAACAATTAAATTTTTGTGAAAAACTCTTTGTTGTTCTATGTTTGTAGAAAACAAGTGTATAATAAACTAAAAGCTAACAATTTACTTGGAAATCTCGTAATAATTTTTTTAAAAAAACTTAGTTGCAAAACCATAGATTAGAAAACCTTTTATAGCTTTAAAAGAAACCAAAGTGATTAGGTTGAAAACTGTATCGAATGAAAATTTGGAAACTTGAGTTTTGGAAAATAATAGTTTTAATTATCGAAAATACTTAAGATGTTAAAACTATCAAATGAATTATGTTACCCGATGGTAACATTTTAAAAACCTTCGCATTTTGTAGTTTAGAAAACTTTGTGCACATACCATTAATTCAACCATATAATTTGTAAACCATATTTAAATCAAATCCAAAGCGTATAAATAATCCCAAAACATAATTAAAGAGGCCTTATTACAAACCCAACTTAAATCAAAAACCAAATAAAAATAAAGTTAAGTACCCAAATGGAAGTTCATGAAAAATCAAACTTTATTGCATGGCTTCCTCAAGCTCATCCGGCTCCTCATCCGCGATCTCACGAATCACCTAAAATGATAAGGGAGAAGGTGAGTCACCAAGACTCAGTGCACAAACCCTCTCCCGGGTAAATGCCACATACTTACACAAATTATAACAAAGCAACATATATGTATAATGCACCCAATCTAACCATCCATAACTCCTTTTCTACCCCGTGTGGTACCAAACCACTGGTGGTGCCAAACCACTGGTGACCAAAGTCACGATATTCAATATTGTGATACCAAATCACTGGTGACCCAAAGTCACAAATAATCAAGTTGTGGGGCCAACCCACTTGTGATACCAAATCACTGGCGACAATCCCATATCTCAAAAGTGGGGCCAACCCACGGTGGTATTAAACCACAGGGACGAGTCGCTATGAGGTGCCAAACCTCTGGTGTCCGAAGACACGAATAATCAAGTTGTGGGGCCAACCCACTTGTGATACCAAATCACTAGCGACAATCCCATATCTCAAAAGTGGGCCCAACCCACGGTGGTATTAAACCACAGGGACGAGTCACTATGAGGTGCCAAACCTCTGGTGTCCCAAAGACACAAATGTGATACCAAATCACTGGAGGTGCCAAACTTCTGGTGTCCGAAGACACGAATAATCAATCTTCCCCCTCCTCTCATATCACCCATCACAATGCAATATTTGAACAAAACATGTCAACATACTTTATTATGAATCACATAACAAATATATCATAAATCGTAGATCATGATTTCAATCCACATGTATTAACAACATATAGAAACAGACTTACTCGAATCCTCATTCATACCATCATGGTATCATATCAAGATCTCATCGTTTTCCCACTTTGATAATATGATTAGTAAATTAATATTATAAATACATATACATAACCGAGTTATAAAGTGTGTAAGGTACACACCTTTCACCAACACAAAAACTAACTTCCGGAGATCCGATCTACTGCACTAGATCACCTTGTCCTACAATCGGCCAATACTTAGATTATAAACAAAGGCCATTCGGCCATACCACTAAATCCCAATGAGTTATCACTTGAAATACCGAGTCTTACCTAAAAGCTTACCCAAAACAATTAACAAAGAAACGAGGCTTAGATTGATTGCTTCCAACGTCCCGAGGAGCCTAAAAGAATAATCGGTTCCTAAAATGGTTAGAACCTTGAAACAAATGCCCATAGGTTCGGCCTTTGTTCAAGAAAACGGCATAGAAAAGAGAAAGAAATGAAGGAAAAACGGCCATGAACACTTACCCTTTTCCAAAATCGATTGAAGAAACCCAAAATGAATGCCTACCCTTGATGATATTCGGCCAAGACAAATCAAAAAGGGAGTGGGAAGTTTCGGCAATATGGTTATGAAAGAAGAAGGATATGTGAATAAAAAGTAAGGAAGTATGTGAGTAGAAAAGAGTGTAAAAATGAGAGGGAGAGAGGATTCGGTTTAATCAACTATGGAAGAAAGAAAAGAGAGAGTTTGGAGAAGAGAGATTCGGCCAAAAGAAAGAAAAAGAATAAGAGAGAAAATGGGATTAAAAGATTCGGCCAACACCTATTTTACCAAGAAGAAAAGTGCACAAAAATGCACAAAGTTCAAATGTAGTTTCGGTTTCAAAAGGACAATTGAAAGAAAGAAAATGGTATTTGGTTCAAACAAAATGAGGCTAAAACCAAAAGCAAATTTGCACCAAAAGCACAATACACATTTGGCCAAGGTGGGAGTTTTTGGAGAGAAAGAAAAACAAATGCCCAAAAGATGCACAAATGCAAAAGTTGACCAAATATCACCCCCCAAACCACCTAACAACATTCGGCCACCCCCTAGCCACACATGCCGTCCATATACATGCACTAAAGGCCTTGGAATAGTTTCCAAAACATCTTTCTTAAGCCAAGACTTATGTTCCCCCATCCTTCTATAACCTTAAGATTCCTTTCCCAAAGTATAAACTTTCCTTAACCAAAATTCAACTTACCAAAAATTTGAAAGTCCAACCTTCTATATGTAAAGCTTGACCGTCCATTAATGCTAGGATACACAAAAATAAAGTCTTCAAAATGCTAATCATGCTTCTCGAACCTCTTCCCACAAGCAACCTTTCAAGCTCCTTATCCACTATGCCACTAACTCCCTTGTGCTTTAACTTAACACTTAAATTAACTTAAGTGTCAAGCTCACTTAATCCACTTCACTAAATTTTCCATACTAAAAATTATTCTAGCTTAGCTAATAATTCCAAATTTTCACACAAATATACTAAGTACATAATAACAATCATTTCCAAGCTAACACAAGTAACAACATGATGCTCTAATATTTTTAAGATATTACATAATGTGTATAGAATAGTTAATTATGTTGATATTCGGGCTTCGAGCCTAGCTGGCCTTGTGCCGGTGATCTATATTCGGGCTTCGAGCCTAACAGGCCTTGTGCCGGTGATCTATATCGGGCTTCGAGCCTAGCAGGCCTTGTATCGGTGATCTATATCAGGCTTCGAGCCTAGCAAGCCTTGTGCCAGTGAATTAATTCGGGCTTATTGCCTAGCAAGCTAAATGCCGGTGTTTAAAATCTCAGACTTTGAGTCTAGTAGGCCTAGTGCTGGTGCGTGTGAATCTGGCTAATGCCTAGTTAGTTCTATAATGGTGATTTTTCAATTCCGAACTTTAATTTTGTAGTAGTAAAGTTATGAAACAAATCAAGGAAGCTTAAGTTTTCCTTTGAAAGTAAATTTGTTGATTCGGCTACAAGGTATGTATCATCATACTTAAAATGCTATGCATATATATATGTTATGATGATAAGTAAATGAAATGAGGAAAGAAAGGTGATATACATATGGTAGATGGAAATTGTATATAAGCTTTACTATGAGGAAATTTGTTATATGAAAGCATGAAAGTGAAAAGGTATTCGTATAGGTATTTAGATGCATAAATGTGTGGTTATATAGTTTCGGTAAATGGTGTACTTTGGTAAAGCAATGAAAGTTGATATATTAAGTGAGGTAGGATATTCGGCTATGCTAAATTTATGAGTTAAGTCATGAATATTCAATGCCATAAATTAATTGTTTAAAATGCTTGGACGACTGAATGATATATATATAAATTGCTTGAGACTTACTAAGCTAGTAAGCTTACTCTGTGGGTGTTTAATGTTCTATTTTATAGATTTGATCAAGCTTCAGGCTCATGAAATCGTCAGCAAAGTCAACCACACTATCATCTTTTTGGTACTCCTTTGGTTCAGTTTATTTTGGATAAAGGCATGTATAGGTTGGATAATGTCCATATTTGAGTTGGAAACTTTGTCTTTATATGTATTATAGCCATACGAATATGGCTTATATTTTGTGTTAGTTTGATGTGGAGACATATGGTTTCTTTTTAATGATCAAATGGTGTATATGGTTATGTTATTATGATGCAAGGACTGTATGGATTCATTTAGCTTACATTCGGCTATGGGTAGGCGCATATAATAAGTACAATTTGGTTTTGTAGATAAGGATATTATGGGAGAAGATAATGTTTTAATAATGTAAAATTAGTCATAGAAAATAAGTGTGATGTGTTGGTTATATTTATGTTTTGTATTACAATTTTGTTTGATGAGGACTTAAATTCATTCTTGGCAAAATGCAAAATGACACATGTTATTGATAAATGTGAATCATTTGGTATATATATATATATGAGTTTTGGTATGATTATTTGGTTGAAATAATAGGTATAGGCCGAATAGGTACTTAAATTGTTTGATAATATGATTTGTTAGAAATGATAAAAACGCATGAGTTGAGAAGATCCTATACATTTACAGTATAAATGTCTATAAATGAATTCATGAAATCATTGATTTGATTGATTATTTGGTTCCTTCTGAACTTTGGTAGGAGCTAGGTACATATATTTGCATATATGAAACCTTGTATATTTGAATAAGTAAATATGTGTTCATATGATGTATATTGAGCCCGTAAATTGGACATTTGCTAATGTCTTTTATGTTGGCATATTCGGCCTTAAAGTGAGTTTACATATAATGATAATTGCATCATGTTTTTCAGTCATAGATACGGTTGAGTTATTTGATTGAATGTTCCCTAAGTAACTAAAGATATTGTAAATGAGGCCTACAATACTTGCAGTATTTCGAAATTTTAACAAAATGTATTTTGCATGCTCAGCTTATGTTTGTCAATGCTTGTACCGTATATGATTTGGTTTTAGTGGAATAAGTATGTTAAATGTATTTGTAATTGTTTCCTTATATGCATATCATTATTTAAGTTTGATTAGATATGATTTAAATTGATTGAATAAAAAATTATGATCTATCTGATAATGCCCGTGACCCTAATTCGGCGACGGATACAGTTAGGGGTGTTACATGGTAACTCTTCAGAAAACACGTCAGGGAATTCACAAACCACGAATACTGATTCAACTTTATTTTCTGACACCTCTGTATCAATTACATATGCCAAATAAGCTTCGCAACCCCTTTTCACATAGTTTAAAGCTTTCATCGCAGATACAACAACTGGTAACCCTTTCAAATGAATGGATTCAATTTGAACTATCTCATCATTCTGACTTCTCAATTCAACACTCTTTCGTTTACAGTTTACAATAGCATTATGCAAAGGGATCCAATCCATACCCATAATTATATCAAATTCATTGAATGGTAGCAACATTAAATTAGCCGGAAAGCATATATCCCAAAATATCAATAGGCAATTCTTGCACACTTTATCCACCAAGACACACTTGCCTAAGGGGACCTCACGGGCGTGTGAGCCCTGTAACTTGGAAAACATTTGGAATTTTGCAAAAAGTTCTTAGAGTTCCCAATTAAGTCCTGTAACAGCCCGGTTTAGACCCTAATCGGAACAGTATGGAAATGAATAATTAAAATGATAATTTAATGAAACTAAAGCATGAAAGTGGTCATCTTTGCTCATCTTAGTGCCAAAAGTAGCAAAGAAAATAAAAGAAAATGAACACTAAGGTTCGGCTAGTTTGGAGCTTGATTAAGATAAGAGTTTTGTTTGATTTTTGATAATTTCTACGTTTTTGTGATCGTTGCTTTCTGCTCTAGCTAGCCCATGCTTTAATTTTAGAAATTGATGGTGATTTTGAGATATTCCATTGATGAAGGTTTGATCTATGTGTTAGTTGATACTGAAATATGGAAGATATGTGAAGGATGAACATGTTTTGTCTTTGAATTTTTAGTGAAATTGAGTAATTTGGGCTAAATTGAGAAGTATAAATTGAAGGACTAAAATGTGACATAAATGAAATGTGTGGGCTTGTATTAGCATGGGAAAAATTCGGCTAAGCATATCTGATTTGAAATTGTGTGTATTTGGTGATTTGATGAATTAGGGACTAAAGTGTCGAAATGTGAAAATGTGAGGGCTATTTTGTAAAATGCCCTAAATATGTGTTTGAGGATTACATTGAATGAATTTGTGATTGAATGAGTTAAATTTGTATATGTATAAACCAAGAAATGAGAGGTTCGGATCGAGATCGAGGTAAAGACAAAGTGCTCGATTAATCGACCGTTTCTGTATTTCGACGTCTGAGGTAAGTTCGAATATAATACTAGTTGTAAACTATATCTAAGTGATGTGAATTAAATGAATATATATATAATTATGAGATTAGGAATGCTATGTGCGGAATTGAATTAGAGGGCACTAAGTGTTTGAAATTAGAAACGAGACAGAGATGATTAGCACTGTGTGTGTGAAAAGATAGAAGCTTCGGCTTATCGAATTGGCACTATGTGTGCGATATCGATATAAGTTCGGTTTAACTTATAGGTACTAAGTGTGCAATGAAGATTATGTTTCAGTTATGAAACTGGCACTAAGTGTACGAATAAATCAAAAGAATAGCAAAAGTTGAACGAGATGTAATATCGAGCAATTGAGTAGCATGAATGGTGAGTAACTATGTGTTGATCAAGGTACGTTTGAACCTATGTGGTTGATGATAGATTTAAGAGTTGAATAAAAAGATATTTGATTATGTGGTTGAGATTGATAATGTACCTAGTTGTGCCTTTATCTATGTGATGGTATAAATATATAAGTGTGCGAATAAATCAAAAGAATAGCAAAGGTTGATCGAAATGTAAAGTCAAGCGGTTGAGTAGCATGGTTGGTGAGTAACTATGTGTTGGCAAAGGTATGTATGATACCTATGTTGTTGGTGAAATTGAACGTAGATGAATGGAATGCTATGTGAGTATTGGATATAGTTGAATTTGTGTATTATTGGTAAATTATCTATGTGGTGGTTCAATTAGTATATTGATTTAATTCAGTGAGTTAATTGTATTATACTACGAACTAACTAAGCTTTTGAAAGCTTACTATGTGATTTGTTTTCTCTATTTTCTAGTGTTAGTAAAGCTAGCTCAGATTCGGGATTGTCAGCATCTCTATCACACTATCGGTAATCTATTTTTGGGCACTTTTGGAAAGATGTATATAGTTGAAATATGGCATGTATAGGCTAGAAGTTATGGCATGTTTTGAAATACTTAATCCTTGCCATGTTATTTGGCTTGGAAGTTAAATGATGTTGAACTTATGAATGAGCTATGAATATGGTATATTTCATGATTATGTTGTTGATGAAAGATGTGGTTTGAAGATGAATTATGGCATGGATTACATGATGCTTGATAAAAATATGTTTTGAGATGTACAATTGTTACTTTGAATGGACTCTCTAACATCCTAGACTAGGGGTTATGCGTTTGTGCATAATTCATGAGTTGGTAGGTTTTGGCAGTGTTTGGAAGTGTATTAAGGGTTTTTAGAACTTTAGGTAAAAAGGGAAAAACTTTGGAAAATATTAGAAATATCAAGTTTCAAAAGAGGAAAGTGAACATTTTTGGAAACCCGGAAATGAATGGAAATGATGTGGAAATGAACATTTTTGGAAACCTGAAAATGTATGGAAATGTTAAGTTTAAAAATGGAAAGTGAACATTTTTGGAAACTAGGAAATGGATGGAAATGATTTGGAAATGATTCAAAATAGGAAAGTACACATTTCTGGAAACTTGGAAATGTAAGGAAATGTCAAGTTTACAGAGCCGAACGAAAATTTTTGGAAACTTAGAAATGACTTAGAAATGTCGAGTTTTAAAGTTTAAAAGAGGAAATTAAGGCAAGGTGGCCTTAAGAGAAAAAGTATGTGGAATTGGACACACAAACAGGCTTGGAAAAGTGGCCTGGAGATGCCACTTAGGGGCTATGGAAATGGCGCCACATGCAAAGTTATTGGGCCTGAGTTCGAGTCACAAGGGAAGCAAATAAAAGAAGTTTTATTTTGCTTCCAGAAGCAAAGAGGTGGACGGCATTAAGGCTCTTAAATGAGGAGTTTTATCCTCTTTAAATTTCGGCTAAAATAGGGGATAAATGATGATTTATCTTAATTATTTTTAAGGAGATAATAAGGGATTATTCTTTAATTTTTTCTTTTAAATTAAAGAGATAAAGTTATCACATAAGGAAGAGTGGTGGCCAAGCAAAGGATTCTTGGCCTAGTAATTTCGGCTATAAAAGGAAAAGATAGGCCATTCTGCATTATTTTCTTTTTCCTTGAAGACTCTGCCGAAATTCTCTAGCAAATTTCTCCATTCTTTTCTTTCTTCCCTCTACCAAATTCTCTCTGTCATTGTGCTTCTGTCTCTTTTCAATTTTTGTTGAAGCCGAATCCCCATTGTAAATCTTCTTCCTCTTCTTTATCTCTCAAAAGCCGAAAGAAAGTAAGCCTCTTGAGACCATAGCCGAATTTTCTGTGGATTCAAGTGAAGATGTAGTCGATTTTGATATTGAGGGTAAGATCAATTATTATTCGGTTTTCAATCCTTTCTCTTTTAGTCAAAATCTGAGATCTAATCTTTATCATTGTTCTTTGGCCAAAACTATGGAAAAGGCTTCGGGATTTAGGAGTTGTCGACTACAAGGAAGGAGAAGTTCTTTTCCCGAAGGTACACCATAGGCCGCGTGTTCCCTAGTTATTCAGTGAGTTTCGGGATTTCTAAGATTAAGGTAAGACATATGTATATTCGGCCAAAGGCCATGTTTTATGTTTTAATGGTTAGATTAAATCTAACGCAAGGTTATAGGAATTTCGACATTCCTAGGAAAACAAGGATCAATTTTGGGATTTGTTGGTGTCCCAATCGGCAACAAGGTAAGTTTAAGAATACTAATCCTACTAGGATTTGGATTTATGGCCGAATGGCTTTTTATTAAAATAGTAAGTGAATAATCAAATGTAGGGATTAAGGATCTAAGCGGTAGATCAGATTTCGAGATCTCAAGGAATTTGCTAAGCGAATCAGGTGTGTACCCCACACTACTTCATAATACATTTTATGGCATGTTTAATTAAAATATGTGACACTAAGAATATGAAAGTGGCTAAGGTATCATGTTATGGTACTAAGTACTCAGGTACGTTTCCTACTTCTACTAGGAATATGAAAAATGTTATTTGTAACATGAGAATATGATAAGAATGTGAACTTTGGCTTGTAATTGCATAACATGTTATGGGCATATGGGTTTTATTTTGAAAGGGGAAGTGAATGTGGTGACTTAAGACCACGAACACGGTGACCTAAGACCGTGATATCTAAAAAGTGGTGACCTAAGACCACAGTAATCTAAAAGTGGTGACCTAAGACCACAGTAATCTGAACGTGGTGACCTAAGAACACGAATGCGGTGACTTAAGACCGCAATTTGGTGTGTAGCGGAAGGAGGGTCGACTTAGTAGTCCCCACGGTGTGACTGGCAGGTACGGGGGTGTGTAGCGGATGGACAATTAGGTTTGGGTTTGGGAATGCATCATAACTTGTATTCATTATTTTGAATGTGTAATTCTTGTATGCCTGATTCTATTATGACTTAGTGTCGTGTACACATTGAGTCTGTTTGACTCACCCCGTTGTGGGACCATGTTTCAAGTGATGAACAGTGATGGACCGGGACGGCAGAACTTGTGGTGGCCATACTCAACATGAAGTCATTATTTTTATGGACTATGAGTTTTTAAGTACTTGAATTATTTGGAAATTATTTGATGTAATAAGGCCATAAGGCCATAGTTGAATCATTTCACATTTATTTTTATTTATTTATTTTTTATGTTTATGAACCTTATTTATTAAAGTTTAAGTAAAATTTCTTTAAACTAAACCTTAAATGTTTTATCACGTAATATTAAAAAGGGGTTTTCAAAATAAAATCGAATCTGTTTCAACACAAGCCCAACCCAAAACAAAATTTTTAAAAATTGCACAAGTTCTTCGCAAAGTAACAAAAGGATTTGAACCGGTTTACTTGAGGGACATACCAAATCTAGTCAAAGCTCGTGGGACAGGTTTGGGGTGTTCTAGTTTGGTATCAGAGCCCAGTTTAAACTCTCGGCCTGTTGGCTAATGCCCAAAACGTTTTCAAAGCGAGCCCAAATAAGTTTTATGAAAATATTTTTGAAATAAGCAGGTTTTGGCATGGCACCTAAGTCTCCGACCCGCAGTCCACCAGGTAAGTATCCCTATCTATTATGTGATTTATATTATGATTTGTAGAAGGGTTGAAATGGAACGTAGATTAGAATATTAAGTATGTGAACCCTAGGACTAGTCTACTCAAACCCAAGTGCATAAGACTTAAGAGCCATTAAACCAACCTATGATTAAGTCACCGAGCTAGGGTGTGGTAACTATTGTGCGCATGTCTAGGAGTGGACTCAGTAAGAGCTTGGTATTTAAGCAGTCCTAGCGACTCACCTCCTCTTTACTCGAATCCTGCAGTGCGTAGTAAACTGCTCACCCTAACCAAGAGGACTTAGTCATCTGGCTAAACACAATAACTAAAACCCGAAAGGGAACTAGCGTGTGTTTTTATAAAAACCCTAGTTTTAAAACTCTTAAAATTACCTTTTCAATTTGTGAGAACTATTTTTACAAAATATTCAAAAATTTTTCGATTTATAAAATTACAAAATACCCCACAGTGGTAAATTACAAAAAAAATACCCTTGGTTTATGAAATTTCCAAAATACCCACAGTTCTTATCAAGATTTCATTACTTTATAAATGTTCAAAAACCCTAATTTGCAAATTATCAAAAATACCTTGATTTTGGAAAATTACGAAATTGCCCCTAACTTACAAAATTACCAAAATGACCCCGATTTCCAAAATTTTTGCAAAGATCACTTTGCTTTGGAAAGTACAATTTTCAAAAGAACCCTCAAAGTTTTGCAACTTTTGAAATATCCCTGATTTAGTAAATTTTACAAATTTACCCCGATTTGTGAAAAATTATTGAAATACCCCCGAGGTCTAAAATTACCGAAATACCCCCGGATTTCAAAATTTTTCCAAAATACCCCGAGAACTTAAAATTTCCAAAATACTTGTCGGCAAATCACCAAGAAACTTTTTCTTTTGAAAAATTACGAAAATACCCCTGTAGGAAAAAATTACGGAAATACCCCTGGGTAGTGGAAAAGCAACAACAATGAAAACTACAATGTTTCTCTGAATGAATGAAAGTTCATAATTGGTTGATGATGTGAACGTGACTTTCTGAATAGTGAACTTGAGCTGAGAACTTTGTTTGATCGAAAGAACCACTTTTAAACATCTCTTTTCATAAAACTGTTCGCGGTTAATCAGTGAAACAAAAGTTTTGATGCATAAAACTCATTAATCAGATTAAATCACGACGTTAGAAAATGAGTTCTAGGGGACGTGGTCGTCGTGGACGGGATAAGAGGAGTCTTGGACCGTCAGAATCGTCTAAGGGTCTTCAGAAAAGACCGAAGGTTGAGAATTCTGCTCGTGTTTTTAAGCCAACTACTAAAAAATCTGGACCGTCCGTGTGCTCAGTGTAGAAGGTATCATGTTGGCGAGTGTTGGAACCGAGATCGGGAATGTCTTAGATGTAAGTCTAAGGCTCATTTGGTTAAGAATTGCCCTCAGGCAACGAAGGTTTGTGGTTTAAACCATGGAGGAAATGGTCATGGAACACCCGTAGAGAGTCTTTGAAGGTTCGGATGTGAGACAACCAAGGATATGATAGCGGTTAAGTTCCTTGTTTTTGGAGTACTATTTATTGTTTTAGTGATAGTTCATTCTTGTGTTACAAGTGAACTATTTAAAACTTTGGATGTGAACTTAGACATTGTGCATAGGAAGTATGATAGTTTAATAAAATCAGAGTACGCAGCAATAGCGTAGTGGGGTGAGTTAGACCATACGATTGTTCGTTAGTAAGTAATTTCGAGGACGAAATTATTTTTAAGGACGGTAGAACTGTAACATCCTAGACTAGGGGTTATGCGTTTGTGCATAATTCATGAGTTGGTAGGTTTTGGCGGTGTGTTTGGAAGTGTATTAAGGTTTTTAGAACTTTAGGTAAAAGGAAAAACTTTGGAAAATATTAGAAATATCAAGTTTCAAAAGAGGAAAGTGAACATTTTTGGAAACCCGGAAATGAATGGAAATGATTTGGAAATGAACATTTTTGGAAACCTGAAAATGTATGGAAATGTTAAGTTTAAAAATGGAAAGTGAACATTTTTGGAAACTAGGAAATGGATGGAAATGATTTGGAAATGATTCAAAATAGGAAAGTACACATTTCGGGACTTGGAAATGTAAGGAAATGTCAAGTTTACTCAGAGCCGAATGAAAATTTTTGGAAACTTAGAAATGACTTAGAAATGTCGAGTTTTAAAGTTTAAAAGAGGAAATTAAGGCAAGGTGGCCGTAAGAGAAAAAGTATGTGGAATTGGACACACAAACAGGCTTGGAAAAGTGGCCTGGAGATGCCACTTAGGGGCTATGGAAATGGCGCCACATGCAAAGGTATTGGGCCTGAGTTCGAGTCACAAGGGAAGCAAATAAAAGAAGTTTTATTTTGCTTCCAGAAGCAAAGAGGTGGACGGCATTAAGGCTCTTAAATGAGGAGTTTTATCCTCTTTAAATTTCGGCTAAAATAGGGGATAAATGATGATTTATCTTAATTATTTTTCAAGGAGATAATAAGGGATTATTCTTTAATTTTTTTTTTAAATTAAAGAGATAAAGTTATCACATAAGGAAGAGTGGTGGCCAAGCAAAGGATTCTTGGCCTAGTAATTTCGGCTATAAAAGGAAAAGAGAGGCCATTCTGCATTATTTTCTTTTTCCTTGAAGACTCTGCCGAAATTCTCTAGCAAATTTCTCCATTCTTTTCTTTCTTCCCTCTACCGAATTCTCTCTGTCATTGTGCTTTTGTCTCTTTTCAATTTTTGTTGAAGCCGAATCCCCATTGTAAATCTTCTTCCTCTTTTTTATCTCTCAAAAGCCGAAAGAAAGTAAGCCTCTTGAGACCATAGCCAAATTTTCTGTGGATTCAAGTGAAGGTGTAGTCGATTTTGATATTGAGGGTAAGATCAATTATTATTCGATTTTCAATCCTTTCTCTTTTAGTAAAAATCTGAGATCTAATCGTTATCATTGTTCTTTGGCCGAAACTATGGAAAAGGCTTCGGGATTTAGGAGTTGTCGACTACAAGGAAGGATAGGTTCTTTTCCCGAAGGTACACCATAGGCCGCGTGTTCCCTAGTTATTTAGTGAGTTTCGGGATTTCTAAGATTAAGGTAAGACATATGTATATTCGGCCAAAGGCCATGTTTTATGTTTTAATGGTTAGATTAAATCTAATGCAAGGTTATAGGAATTTCGACATTCCTAGGAAAACAAGGATCAATTTTGGGATTTGTTGGTGTCCCAATCGGCAACAAGATAAGTTTAAGAATACTAATCCTACTAGGATTAGGATTTATGGTCGAATGGCTTTTTATTAAAATAGTAAGTGAATAATCAAATGTAGGGATTAAGGATCTAAGCGGTAGATCAGATTTCAAGATCTCAAGGAATTTGCTAAGCGAATCAGGTGTGTACCCCACACTACTTCATAATACATTTTATGGCATGTTTAATGAAAATATGTGACATTAAGAATATGAAAGTGGCTAAGGTATCATGTTATGGTACTAAGTACTCAGGTACGTTTCCTACTTCTACTAGGAATATGAAAAATGTTATTTGTAACATGAGAATATGATAAGAATGTGAACTTTGGCTTGTAATTGCATAACATGTTATGGGCATATGGGTTTTATTTTGAAAGGGGAAGTGAATGTGGTGACTTAAGACCACGAACACGGTGACCTAAGACCGTGATATCTAAAAAGTGGTGACCTAAGACCACAGTAATCTAAAAGTGGTGACCTAAGACCACGATGAATCTGAGCGTGGTGACCTAAGACCACGAATCGCGGTGACTTAAGACCGCAATTTGGTGTGTAGCGGAAGGAGGGTCGACTTAGTAGTCCCCACGGTGTGACTGGCAGGTACGGGGGTGTGTAGCGGATGGACAATTAGGTTTGGGTTTAGGAATGCATCATAACTTGTATTCATTATTTTGAATGTGTAATTCTTGTATGCCTGATTCTATTATGACTTAGTGTCGTGTACACATTGAGTCTGTTTGACTCACCCCGTTGTGGGACCATGTTTCAGGTGATGAACAGTGATGGACCGAGACGGCAGAACTTGTAGTGGCCATGCTCAACATGAAGTCATTATTTTTATGGACTATGAGTTTTTAAGTACTTGAATTATTTGGAAATTATTTGATGTAATAAGGCCATAAGGCCATAGTTGAATCATTTCACATTTATTTTTATTTATTTATTTTTTATGTTTATGAACCTTATTTATTAAAGTTTAAGTAAAATTTCTTTAAACTAAACCTTAAATGTTTTATCACTTAATATTAAAAAGGGGTTTTCAAAATAAAATTGAATCCGTTTCAACACAAGCCCAACCCAAAACAAAATTTTTAAAAATTGCACAAGTTCTTCGCAAAGTAACAAAAGGATTTGAACCGGTTTACTTGAGGGACATACCAAATCTAGTCAAAGCTCGTGGGCTAGGTTTGGGGTGTTTCAGACTCATTTGTGATGATTTAGGTATGGAAGTAGATGATATTGTTGATGATTAATTGGTGCATGAAATGGTATGTTTGAATGCACTTAGAAGCATGAGTTGGTGTTGCTTTGAAGCTTGTAGGTATGACCCAAGTGTGGGTGGCATTTTGGCCTTGCAAATGCCCTATTTTGCATACACGGCCAAGGGACACGGGCGTGTGTCTCTGCCGTGTGGCTCAATGGCCACTTTGAAGTGTGCCTGGGTAGGTTACACGGCCGGCACACGGGCGTGCCTGGTGGTCGTGTGACCAAGTCAGTAGCTAGCTTAATTTCTCATGGCCATGGCACACGATTGTGTCTGTGGCCGTGTGGACAAGTCAGTATGTATGCCCTGTTTTGGTACGGCCTAGACACATGGGCGTGTCTGGTAGCCGTGTGAGGCACACGGCCTGACCTCACGGGCGTGTGACCTCTGCAGTGTTGAAAAATGTTTAAATTTCTAAAAATTTTTGTACGTGTTCGGTTAAGTCCCGACCGCTTTCTAACACGTGTTTAAGGTCTAGTAGACCTCAATAAGGGACTATATGATTATATTTGATTATGTTTGATTGATTATTTACTTTGTGTTGTGAAATGGATGTGGAATGTTTCAATTGTCCAGTAATGCCTCTTAACTCTATTTTAGTGACGATTTTGGGTTAGAGGTGTTCAATTTTATTGGTATTAGAGCTAAAGATTAGTCGATTCTCAGACTAACGTAGCGCGTGTGAGTCTAGCTATACATGCCATATAAATAATTGCGATAGTGTGATGAATCCTGACAGTTGAAAATGTGTTTTCATATAGTAATGGATCTCGATTGAGCAGTTGCTAATGATGTTGAGAGTAACGCGCCTGCTCCCGCTCAAGGGACAACGCCAGCCACATCTAGGTTGAATGATAGTAGTAAGGGAGGAGAGGCTAAGCAAGCCTTCTTCCGAATGATGAGTGAGTGGTTTTCGGAGTTCATTCGAATGAATCCGGCTACCCCACAACCTCCACCCCACAAGTACCAGTTGTGCCACAAGTGATAGATCCGATCTGATTGAATAAACCTCCTGTGGATAAGATTCGTAAGTACGGGGCCGAAGAGTTTAGGGCCACAGCTAATGACGATGCTAAGCGAGCTACTTTTTGGCTCGAGAATACAATTTGGGTATTCGATGAGATGTCGTTGACCCCTGATGAATGCATTAAGTGTGCAGTTTCTTTGTTGAGGGATACGGCTTATAACTGGTGGAAGACATTGACATTCGTGGTTCCGAGAGAGAGAATCACTTAGGATTTCTTTCAAATTGAATTTTGAAAGAAGTATATCAGTCAACAATTCATTGATTAGAAACGTAAAGAGTTCCTTAAGCTGAAACAAGGCTGTCTGTCAATTACTGAGTAGAGCAGGAATTTGTGAGATTGAGCCGGTATGCACGAGAATGTGTTTCGGCTGAAGCTGCTATGTGCAAACACTTTATAGAAGGGCTGAATAAAGATATTAAGTTGTTGGTTTGGATACTTGACATAAATGAACTTGTTGTGTTAGTTGAAAGAGCCTACAAAGCCGAGGAGCTCAATAAAGAAAAGAAGAAAGCCGATTCTGAAGCTCGAGATGAAAGAAAAAGATCGATGAGTAAGTTGTCTCAACCTTTGAGGTAGTGATTTAAAGATGTAAGCAATCGATCAAATGCTTCGTTTGGACATCCGAGTAGAGATCTTGTGAGACAAAGCATCTGTCCACGAGTTCAAATTCTGATTGAATCAAGTGTTGGTAGTGCCAAAAGCAATAAACCTGAGTGCAGACAGTGTGGAAGACGACATGTGGGAGAATGTTGGGGCAGATATAATAATCGAACTTGTTATAAGTGTGGATCACGAGATCAATTCATTAGAGATCGTCCAAAATTACCTGAAGAAGAAAATGTTCAGAATGTGATATCGAGTAACACGACGGTTAGGGGTAGACCACCCAGAAACATCGGGAATGTGAGTGGAAGTCAAAGAGGGACTACTGATACAGTTGTGAGATCGGAGGTTAGAGCACCTGCCGAGCCTATGCTATACACGCACGAGAAGAAACGTCATCTTTAGACGTCATTATTGGTACTTTTACTCTATTTGATACTGATGTGATTATATTTGATAGACCCAGGATCTATTCATTCGTATGTGTATGTGAATCTAGTATCAAGTAAGACTCTACTTGTTGAGTCTACTGAATTTGTGTGCTAGGCCGTGTAGTTAGTTAAATTTTCATAAACTTAGGTGCAGGTTTCATACGGCCAAGACACACGCCCATGTTCTAGGCAGTGTGGCACACACACGGCTGAGGCACACGCCTGTGTCTCTGCTCGTGTGCTCAATTGGAAGCATTCTGTTTCTAAATTTTTAAGATGCAGGGTACACATAGCTGTACCACATGCCCGTGCGCTTGGCCGTGTGTCACACACGGTCTAGACACACGCCTATATGTCCGCCCGTGTGGACAAGATAAAGCCATTTTCTAGCTTTATTTCTCACCCAAACTTTTTACCAAATTCTTGCACCAACTTACATCCAAACACCAATTAATCCAAGCATTGAATTCAAGCAATTTATAACGTCTAACATGATATATTGATACATGCATTCATGCTTTCAAACTTCCATTTGTAAGCATACTTATCTAACCTTCACAATCAATCAATATTAAACACTTATGTTAACTCCGTAAAATAAACTTGAATACATACATACATGTACCAAAACATAATCATCACTAGCCATTCCAATGGCTAGATTACAATAATCATTTACATATACATGCCAATATGACCAATATAACATATACATGCCATTATAGCCACAATTGAATTTACCATATTGTACCGGCATGGGCTGATGGATAGTGTGAGTGATCCCTTCCAAGCTTCCAATCCAAAGAGCTTCCGATTTACTCTAAAACAGGGAAATAAAACTAAGTAAGCATTACATGTTTAGTAAGTTCGTATAACATGGTACTTAACTTACCATTCTTTCTATTTTGAGATAACTATGTAAGGCATATTCAATCAATTTGCCCTCAAGCCCTACACATATCCTCATTTCCCATATTAGTCATATATTTCATAATAACATCAAAACATATATGGGCTCAACAACAATCAAGTTTCCAGGCACATATGCTTTCTTCAACATGTATTCATTTAACATGTATAATTTCATAATTGTTCATCTCGAGTTTAGATTATTTTATATCAAACTTTACGCATATCACTTGGAATATCAAGGTCACGATTAGTACACTCAAGGTGTACAAGTCTATAATTAAGTATGTACATACTCATTAAATAAATTCCATGTACATTATCATCATTTCCTATTTCCACATATCAATAGTCACATATCGTCATTTTCATGTATTTCAGGTCGTTATGTGTAATAACTCATTTCTTATTCATGTCTTCACATTTCAAGAACTTTTACCTGTTGAATTTATTCGAAATATCGATGGGTACACAGGTAGTACACTCGAGGTGTACGAATCAGAATCCGTCAATTCATGTCCAATGGTACCCATAAGGTACTATTTCATAGAGTACACTCTCGAGCCACATATATAAAAACAACAGGATTACTAGTTCAAGCTAAATTCTTTTTATGACATATGCTCTAAAGAGCTTGATCTAGATTACCCGTCCAGGCTAAATCCAATCCATAACATATGCTCAAGAGGACTTATATCAGGATTACCCATTTGGGCTAAATACTTTCATAAATGAGGTCAATAGTATTACTCATCTGAGCTATATCCCGTCAGCAACAAATGCAGGACGTCATTCTATAACAGCCTGATTTTAGGCCTAGTCAGAACAGTGGTTTCGAGACCACAAATCCGATATAGTAAAGTTCATTTCTATAATATTTTTATGGTCTACAGTTTCATGGAATGATTTTGTGAAAATTTCATCCAAAAAGTTTAACGTTTGGGCACTCAATTTAGTAAAAAGGACTAAATTGTAAAAAGCGCAAAAGTTGAGTTCTATATGCTAGAGGTTTCTAATTTCTATGAAATTTTAAATTGAATGTAATTAGATGGTAACTAGACCATTTGTTAAGTTAGTGGACAAAAATGGACATGGTGAGATAAAATTTCAAAGTTTTAAGTGAAGGGCATTTTGGTCATTTGGTAAATAAAAGAATAAAAAAAAGGGAAATTAAAGCCAAATTTGCTCATCTTTCTTCAACCTTGGCTGAAACTTTGTAGTGCACCATAGCTAGGGTTTTTTCATCTTTCAAGCTTGATTGTAAGTACATCCTAGCCCCGTTTTTAATGCTCTTTATGTTTTTGAAGTCGTTATCACTCGATCTACCTATTTCTACCATTAATTTAAGGAATGGTCAAGGTCTAGGGTTTGACCCATGTTGGATATTTGTGTATTTTGATGTCTAATGGTATATTGTGCATGTTTAATGTGTGATAAACAACTTTTGCTAGGTGGTTTTTGATGAAAATGTCAAAAGGACCTATTTGTAAAAAGATTATAAAATGTGTGTAAAAGTGTGATTAAATGAAAAATGTGGACTGCTATAAATATAAAAGAGGATTGGCTAGGGTTGGGAATTGAAGAAATTGAATAGATTTCATTTTTCGAGCCTAGGGGCAAAAATGTAAATATGTTAAAGTTTAGGGCAAAAATGTAATTTTTCCATAATGTGATTTTTGGACTGAAATAAATAATGTGAATAATAAATGAGTTAAATTTGCTATTATAGATCAAGAGAAATGAGGTTCGGACCTAGATCGGGGGAAAAATAAAGTATTTGATGATTAGGTCCCATTCCTACTATTTTTGTACCGAGGTAAGTTCGCATGTAAACAATGCATTGTTATTTATGCTTTAATTTCTTAATTATTGTATGAATTACAATTGACTCCTTGAACGTAATCGAAAAAGTTCGACAAGCGAGAAAATCCCGATTGAACCTTAGGAATAGGTAGGATACAAATGTCATGACATTAGGGTTATTTAAGATTATGTGTAAGACCATATCTAGGATATGGCATTGATATGAGATTTCGTGTAAGACCATAGCTAGGCTATTGGTTCCGATATGAGATCCCATGTAAGACCATATCTAGGATATGGCATTGGTATGGTACTATGTGTGAGAGATTTCCCGAGTATCCTTTAGTATTGCAAGTGTTTCAACGGGAAACATAACAAAAGTATTAACGTTGCGAAAGCCCATGGTATGTTGCTAATTGGTACAGGTATGTACGTAGAACTTATGCTTAATGAGCTCGATATGTGAAGAATCTCTCGATAAGGTTACGATTGTGCAAGATATGATATTAAAGTTTATAATAATATCCATGCCAAGTTGGACTATGAGATTTATAATGACATCTATGTTAATTCATCTCATGTTAGTTGCATGATAAATGTGTGTTTATGATGCTTATTAATTGCATAGGAACTTACTAAGCTTTAAAGCTTACTCCCTTTTCTTTCCCTTTGTCTTATAGTGTCACCAAGTCAGCTCAGGGATCACAGACTGTCAGAGATCCATTCACACTATCAAATTATCATTTTGGGTACTTATGATTACAATATTTTGAGTTATGACATGTATAAGGGACTTGGTCTTTTTGTTATGTGTCATAATTGATTTGGCCATATGTGTTGGATTCAATAGTTGATAATTCATTTTGTAAATTGCCATTTGATATTGGCTAATATTGGTTAAGTATATATACATATGATGATGTTTTCATGAAGGTGGGAGATTGAATGGTTTGAGATGCTAAGTATGTGATGTTTGTATGTGATAAATGATAGCATGTAAATGATATGTGGATGCCATGTGTATGGCTGATTGGGTTGAAAGTATATGCTTGGATTGGTGCTATGTTTTGTTGTGTAGGTTGGTGCATGGAAAGGTGGCAAAAAGGCTTGGTAAATAGCCTTATATTTGTCCAAATGGGTGTGTGTCTACGCCGTGTTCGACACACGGTTTGCCCCACGGGCATGTGTTTTGGCCTTGTGTCCCCTGAACCATAATTGTTGCAAAACAGAATGCTCAGTAATGAGCACACGGGCAGAGGCACGGGCGTGTGTCTCAGCCATGTGGACGGCACGGCCTCAAACATGGGCGTGTGCCCTAGCCGTGTGAAATTTGCACCTATTTTATGAAAAATTATGAAATTTTAATCGATCACATAGCCTAAGCACATGGGCGTGTGACTTGGCCATGTGATTATTTCATCTATTTATCACAATAGTGTCCAATAATTCCTTTAATCACATTCACTATTCAAACCAAGTACATTTTATCATTTAAATCAGGCATTATCGTTTATTTGGTATTTCTCGGATATGTTTACAGGACTTAACTTTTGTTAAGTATTCTTGATCATGTAACAAAGTTCATATTTATAACATTCAAATAATTCACACATATACACATTCAATACAAGCATATGAATATACATAATTTAGTTACACGAACTTACCTCGTCAAATGTTCGTGTACGTAAAATCTACTAATCTGACATTTTCCTCTTTTCCTCGTTCTAGCTCTGAATTTGGTCTATCCGAATCCAATTTAGCCATGAAAGTTTCTTCTCTCTCTTCTAAGGTTTCCATGTATTTTGGGGGAAGAAGATGATAAAATAAGATGATATTTCCTTTTTATCATCTTTTAATTAATTAAATATTTCAGTTTCCAATTTAGTCCTTGCCCTTTTTCTAAATTTCCATGGATGAGTCACCAAAATATCTACATACTTTTCTTTAATTGTCTAATTACCATATAAGGTTCTCTAGTTTTGAATTCCATAACTATTTAATCCCTCTGGCTACTAGAATTCAATTTTTACATTTTATGAGATTTGGTCCTTCTTGTAATTAAGCACATAATCGATAAAATTTTCTTATCAAAATTTTCACATGACTTTTCTAACATAATACCGTCCATATAATAAAATAAAAATAAATTTTATTTTCGGCTCGGATTTGTGGTCCTGAAACCACTGTTCTAATTTCACTGAAATTGGGCTATTACACTTAGGGGCTGACTTCATGATTAAGTAAATTGCGAATTATCAGAATGAAGCTGCTAAACATAGTTGCAATTACTACAACTTAATCGTATATGCTCAATTGGTCCCTCTACTAGCTCAACAAAAACTAGATCGGAATGCATTTGAATCAGAAGGAAATTCTACGACTTTGGAAATATTTTAATTGAGTCGATTTATTCGATGTGGAATTAAATTAAGTAGTCGTGAAAATTGTTCAACTAGAGAATTTGATTAAAGAATTTTATTGAAAATTAATTTGAAAAGTCTTAGTGATTTTTGGTAAATTAATTTTGATCAAGTAAAATTGAATTAATTAAAATAAATATGATATTTTTTGGAAATTAATTTTTAAGTCAAACAATTGACCCAATGGGTAATTAAGCTTGAAAATAGGACCTGAGATTGAAAATTAGGCTTGAGAATTAAAAAATGAGACTAAGACCCAAAATTAGTCAAACCAGGCCTGGTATGTGAAATTTAGCCAACGGTCCAACTGGTGGCTGGACTTGACCGACTGAACCGTCACTGGCCCTGACCAAACCAGCAACACCCAAATAGGTTCGGGATGCCGTGAAGGTGTTGCACCTACACCACCAGACATGGCACTATCGATGATGGCATTCCGGTGGCTGAAGGATGGCCGGGAGCTACGATTCTTAGGCGGTTGAGCAGTGGAAGAATTACACTCCTACTAGGACTCTACCAAATAATTTGATTTCAAATTAACTATTACAAAAATAATATTGTTTTAATAAATTTAATATTAAATTTAATTTAATACTTATCTTGATAGTATTTTACTAATTTAATAGATTTAATATTAAATTAATATAATACTTAATAATATTTATCTTGATAAGTATTATAGTAATTTAATATTAAAGTGATTAAGTTTAATCATAGTTGAACTCTCTAAACTCTCCCTATATAAAGAAAACATTGGGTCATTATTTTACATACTTCCATTCAAGAGAAAGTTGTAAGGAGAAAATTCTTTGAAGAAATTATTTTAGAAAATTTTTAGAGATATTTTTCTTATTTACAACTTAACTCAGAAGTTTAGAGAAATTACAAAATTATCTCATTGGTCATTTGTTGTGTAACATCCTGGAAAGGGCCTATGCATTTCTGGTTTAAATTGTATGAATGACAAGTCTTCAGTCTTATGAATAAATTATTGATATTTTTGGAAACTCAGAAATGTATGAAAATGATTGGAAATGAATATTTTGGAAACCTGGAAATGCATTAGGACATGAACATTTTAGGAAACCGAGAAATGTAAAGAAATGGTTCAAAAATGGAAAGTGCACATTTTTGGAAACCTGAACATTTTGGAAACTTGAACATTTTTTGAAACAATTCAGATGAACATTTCTGGAAACTTGGAAATGTAAGAAAATGGCAAGTAAACAGAGCAGATCGAAAATTTTAGGAAACTTAGAAATGATGCAGAAATGTCAAATTTTAAGGTTCAAAATAGGAAATAAAGGCAAGAGGGCCTTAAAAGAAAAAAAGTTGGAGAAATTTGGCACACAAATGGGCTAAGAAAAGTGGCCTGAAGATGGCACTTAGGACCTATGGAAATGGCACCATGTGTAGGAGGCATGGGCCTGGGTTCGAGTCACAAGGGAAGCAAATAAATGAAGTTTTAATTTTGCTCCCCAGGCTATGAGGTGGACGGCACATGAGTTGGAAAAAGAGGGTGTTTTAATTCCATAAATACATGATTAAAAAGAGATAAATAAGGGATTTTTAATTTGGATTATTTGGAAGAGATAATAAAGATTTTTCTCTAGTTTATTTTAAATAAAATAGATGATGAAAGAGGAGTGGTGGCCAAGTAAGGGACTCTCCTAGGCTGATATTTTCGGCTATAAAAGGAGGACAGGAGGGCTACTCATCAATTTTTGCTTCCTCCTCATCTCTGCCGAAATTTTTAGGGCTCTTTTCTATTTTCATTTGTCTAGCCGAATTCTCTAGCCTCATCTTTCTTTTTCTTTTCTTCTTCTTCTTCTTTTTCAAAACCAAATCCAACCTAGCTGAAATTCTGCCAAAGCCGAATCTCTGAAGGGTGTCAGGATAGATCTGTCGAATTCAACACTAAAGGTAAGAATCTTGTGGTTATTGATTTATTCTCTTCTTTAAGCCGAAAAATAGGGATTAATGTTATTATTATTGTGGCGAAACTATAAGGAGTATTTCGAGATTTCTAGTGCTATCGACTACAAGGGAGAGATCATCCGGGATTCAAGAATCTAAGGTAAGATATACACATATTTGGTCAAAAGTTATGGAATATATGTGAGATTAAAATTAACATATAATTATAGGGATTTAAACCAGGACATACAAGGCAAGGAATCCTTTTGATTTGGAAATTTTAAGGTAAGTAATACAAATCCTAGTTGTATTTGGAAAAGTGGCCGAATGGTCTTTTAAAGTGATTAACGAATATAGGAGTGAAAGATCTAGATCGGTAGATCGCTCGTTCTTGAGATTCAAGGAACCTATTAAGCAAATCAGTGTGTACTCACACTAACTTTCAATATATATATTGGCAATAATTGTTTTAATATATGAATGTGTATAAGAATGAGAATGTGGCTAAGTACCACGGATGTGGCAAAAAGTACCAGTGCGTATTCCTACTCTTGGTAGGATTATGAATGTGTTATATTCGAAAAGTGACATGAATGTGAATTTAAGTATGATATGAATGATATGTAATAATTGGGGCATTTGGGATATATGTGAAGGGAGAAAGTGAAGGTGATGACTACGGTCTCACCAACGAAGAATCTTGACTTGGTCTCACCAACGAAATATGGTGGCTACGGTCCCATTAATTGAATATGGTAACCGGTTACATTATCTCAATATAGTGTCTAAAGACACAACGTAAGTGGGCGATGAGCACGTCGATTGCAATGATCGCCTTCGATGGTGTGTAATAGCGGATGGAGGGTCGACTTAGTAGTCCCTACGGTGTGTGCAGTTGAATACGGGTGTTTGTGTAGTGGATGGACAAATAGGCTTGGGTTTGGGTTGCATCATCCTTAAATTTGTATGAACATGAAATTGATATGACTTGTATGCCTGATTTGTTGAAAATTAGTCTCAGGTACACATTGAGTCTCAGGACTCACCCTGTTGGGGAATTATTTTTCAGGTGATGAGCAGTAATGGACCGAGTCGGCAGGAGCTAAAGGTGGCCATGCAACACTTGAAGAATTTATTAGAATTTGGACTCTAGTTAAAATTAGTACTTTAAATTTTATTTTGAGTTTGAATGATGTAATAAGGCCATAAGGCCCAGTTGGATTTTCTTTATTTTTGTTTATTTTTATTTGATGATGATACAATTTAGTTTTGATTAAAGTTAAGTAAATTTATTTCTTTAAAAATAAACCCTAATTGTTTTGTCACCTTAATTAATTGGATTTTTTTTAAAATAAGATAAATGGGTTTTTAACTCAAGCCCAACCCAAAACAATATTTTTTTTTAAATCACACAAGTTTTTCCTAAGTAACAAAAGAAATTGAAACCGGTTTACTTGAGGAACATACCAGATCCGGTTCAGGCTCGTGGGCCGGGTGTGGGGTGTTTCATGTTGGAAAAAAATTTTATTCGAAGAGTGTCTACAGTCGATGGACGTGAGCTTGAGGATAAATAAGAAGACTACTCGGTCGAAGCATTCATTCTAGATGAATCAAAAAGATACAATTTTGATTAAGTGTTTATTACTTTAGATATCACAACCAGGTGCTAGTTCTGGAAAAAAAAAGTAAAACTTTGATTTTTCCTTAAATCTATGTCCCGTTGTGTTTTCCAAATACAATTTTGATTAAGTGTTTATTACTTTAGATATCACAACCAAGTGCTAGTTCTAGAAAAAAAAATTAAAACTTTGATTTTTCCTCAAATTTATGTTCCGTTTTGTTTTCCAAACCCGTTTTTCCAATAGGATACACGGATAAACTACTCCATGCCAGTTGCTTGTCCGAGTTGAGTATATATATATCAAGTTACCCGTCCGAGCTAAACCTATATCACGACACATCAGGTTATTCATCTAGGCTTAATCAGTCTCACATAATACCTGAGAATCTGCAATAAATGTTAGGTCTTGTTAACATCTGTAATAAATCTTGTAATGCCCCAAAATGTTAATTTTTTGATTTCATGTATGTGTGACACACAATGTCTATCTGCCTCATCGGTTATGTTAATTTTTTGATTTTGTGCATGTGTGACACACAATGTCTATCTGCTTCATCGGTTATGTGTTCTGGGTGTGTGTGTGTGAGGTCCCAAGTTCAAGCCATACTTGGGAAAATTTTGGTATTTTTCATAAATAAAGCCTTAACCTTGTGCAAAGGGTTAAGTTTAATTGTTGGTAAGTTTATATCAGAATGGGTCTACTGGTCTGGTGGTTAAGTGGAGGGTTGGTGTGTTGGAGGTCCTGTGTTCAATTCTCTGTGATGGCGTGGAGACAGTATTTTTGCTCCAATTTCGCCTAACAGTTGTGTTGGGGCAAAATTTTGAGTAGTTGTGTTCTTCTTCTTTTTTCCCTCCTCTGCCGATTCTTTCCCCTAGTTGCTGCCTCAATTTCCATTATTTTTCCCCGTTCGTTTCTTTCTCTTTTATTCCAATTGATTCATTTGTTCATCATTGGTTGTACGTGTTCGATAAGTAACAGTTTTTCAATTGTTAATGGTTCTTGGTTAATCTCTAAAAGGGGGATTCCCTTTTGGTGTTTAGGAGTTAATCAAGGGGCTGGTGGTTTTGAATCGACGCTGTGATTGTGCTAAGTCGTGGTTACTCAAGTGAGGTAAGGGTTTTGCTAGGGTTTTAGTCGATTTCCTTCCGAAATTGGTTGATTTAAAATGAATTAAGTGATCAATCTGGAGATATGTTGGTCGATTTTTAGGTTCTGGAGGCTTAGGAGTGTTTACGCATCAAAACTATACCAGATGTGTACCCGAAATGTAGAAAACGAGGATTCGGTGAAAAGCCGAAATTGTTTGCTATCGAGAAATAAGAGAAATAAGAGAAAATGATGCGAAAAATTGTAGAGAAAGGAAATAAGAGTGTTATAAACTTGGAAATCAACATTTTGCACTAAAATAGTTTTGGGCAACAGCAATAGTCTAACTCTGAAAAATCATAAAAATAGTAGGAATTGAGTTAAAGGTTGAATAAAATATAAAATTAAATTTTATTGAGTCTAGTTTTTCATGGAAGAAACAGCATAAGCAATGAAATTGTAAATCATGAGATATAATAAATTTTGTGAGACAAGGTGAAAATGATTTCGGGTTCCCCTGTTCTGACTTAGGAAAATCATCAAAAGTTGTAAAACAATAATTAGGGGCCTAAATTTATATTTTTGAATCCTTAACGAGTCTATTTTCAATAGAAACAAACAGAAACATCATCTAAATTTTGTACTAAGAGATACATAATTTTAAGGAAAGGATGAAGCTGTCAAATAGCAGAATAGGGATAACTTTAAAGATTTTACTGTACTTATTTGATAAACTATAAATTTTGAAAATTTTATGGTAGAAATATATTTGAGTCTAGTCTCAAAAACATCAAGCGAATCTTAATTTGGAATTCTGTAGCTCAAGATACAAATAATTTAATGGTAATGACTCAAGTAGACAGCTATGTATGAACATATAAGTAAATATTGAAAACATATATGAGAATTGAGCTAGCATGGATTACTTTAAAAATGGATCACACGGCCAAGGCCAATTTGGGCCGAGTGGGCCACACGGGCGTGTGTGCCCACACGGGCATATCACATGGGCATGTGGGCCCATTTTTATCGAAATGTTTCTAAGGTTGCACGAGTCACCCAAGTCGACTATAAACCTACTGTAGGGTCGGTAAGCGCTACTTAGACACCTAAATGTGTGAAATTGACTTAGTGATATCTGTACTGAGCTTGTTAATATTTGAACTGAATATATGTACTGAAATTGCATAATAGCATATCATCCATTGTATGTTACATTTCATTGGGTTGGGGGTTGTTATTCGGAGGAAGTGTACTGGAAGGCTTTAAGCCTAATTTCATCGCAACTCACCGCAAAACTCTTGTTTTGTGTGCACTTTTCAGTACTACTTGGAGTGTAGGGATGGGTGAGCTGATTATATCTCCACATGGAGTGTAGGGTTGGACGGAGATGGTGTGTAGAGGTGGGTGGGTAGGATTTTGCTACTGCATAACTATTACTGATATTGATACTGTGATGGGGTAAGGCCCTACTGCATTTTTAACACTGTACTAAGATGGGCTAAGGCCCAAACTGTCACTGATATTGAAAAGGGCTTAGCCCAAGACTATTCAACTGTGCACTGTGAATACTGATTGTTTGTTGTTTCTGCAAGATTACACACTAAGTTTACGTAAACTCACCCTTTTTGTTTAATGTGCACAAGTAATCCTCATACTTAGACGAATCGGTGCGACGGAAGACTCAACTGTGACCACAGTAATTTTTGGACTTCATGGTTTTCAATTTAACATTTAAGATTTGATTATTATTAATTATTTGGGTTATAATTTAAGGACCCTCTGGGACTGTGGTTTTAAATTTGGGTTTTTATTTATTTATTTTACTTTATGGATTTATACCTACTAGTCGTAGGAAATTCGGTTTTTAAAAAGTTAAAGTAATTTCTAAACACATGATCACCTAGATTGTTTTATTAAAGCTTCCGCAACGAGGGATGTTTCAAAACAAATATTTTAAATGAATAAAGACGACTTCCTAAGTTCTAACAAAGGTTTACTAAAGATAATAACATGGAATGTTTTCATTGTAACAACGAGGTTTCACAAACACTATCATGTGACATTGCCAAATACGGTCATAACGTCTAGGTCAGGTTTGGGGTGTTATAATTAGTGGTATCAGAGCCAGGTTACAAAACTCAGATGTGGATTATGGGTTTTAATAAATGGGCTTTTGAAAAATTAATTTTTTCCAAATGATTTGAAATGTTTTTACTGAGTAAGTTGTACATCGAGTCTTCAGCGCCGATCCTGTAAGTATTTCGAACTGTGATTTGTTTTAAACTGAAACTGCTTGGATAGTATATTCTGAAACTACTATAGGTAGTAAACTGTACTAAAAAGACTCTAGTTAGTATATATTGAAAATTGTAGAGATACTGAAAACTGTAGTGAGACTGCAATTTACGAAAATGAACTCTGAATAATCAATACTGTTTTACATAAAACATTTGTTAATAAACACCAAAACTGTAACTGATTCATAAAATTGTTAATACAAATAAACGAGATTAGACAATGAGCGCATGAGGTATCCGCGGACGGGGTACTAGAGGTCGAGGTAGAGGCTGCAGAGGAGCTTGAGCTGAGTCCTCTTCACTGGGTAGCATACCAAATTTGGATACGAGTGAGACGCCAACGTCGCCTGCTACTGAGACTAGGTCTCAAGATTTCATGGCTAGGAACGACACATTGTCCCAGGCTATGCTAAGGACTTTGGAGTGGGTCGTTCGGCCCAATACTGGATCTGGGGGCCGAGGGTCTGTTACGGAACAACTCCGGTCCAATAGAGCTGAGCTCTTTAGGGGTGTCACTAGAGTTGCCCCTAATATGGCCAAGCATATGGCCAAGTCCCTGTGACTGAGTCGCTATGCACGAGGTGTGGTGGCATCGGAGTATGAGCGATGTGTTCGCTTTGAAGATGGCCTCAGGGATAACTTGCGGGTTCTGATAGCTCTGCAGAGGGAGCAAGATTTTTTTGCCTTGGTCTAGAAGGCGAAAATCGCTGAGGAGCTTAAGCGCACTAAGTATCAAAATCGCGATAGAGAGAGGTAGAAACAAGAGGGATTTGGAGCCCTTGAGTTCTATACAGAGGCCTAAGAAAAAGGCCAGAGTTGATGGCCCAGTTAGAGCTAGGCCCCCTATTGGTGGTACTGGACTGCATCCGTGTGTTGATTGTGGTAAACGCTACCATGGCGACTGTTGGAAGAGGACTGGGTCATCTCTGAGGTGTGGATCATTGGATCATCGTGTCGTGAGTGTCCACCGAGGTCGATCGATGCAAGCTCGAGTCACGGTAATGCACATTCACAGAGGGTAGTACAACAGCCACCGAGAGGCTGTGGTTAGGCTAAGGGTGGTAATGCCATGGGTCGTGGACAGAGAGCACCGGGCAGAGGTGCTGGACAGGCTGATGCGAGGCAGCCGACCCTAGTTTATCCTGCTCATCACCGAGAGGATGGAGATACTCCAGACGTCATCACAGGTACATTCTGTCTTCTTGATGTACCGTATATTGCCTTGATAGATATAGGGTCTGCTCACTCATACATAGCTAACAACATACTAGAAACTTAGGGATTTCAGTTGAGAGCATTACGAGTGAGGTTACGGTACTGAGCCCATTAGGGCAATCTGTTAGAGTAGAAACCTGTATTGGGATGTTCCTTTAGAGGTACAAAGGGCAATCTTCATGGCTGGTTTGGTGGAACTTCCATTTGGAGAGTTCGACCACATTCTGGGGATGGACTGGTTGGTCAAGCATCGTGTTAGCTTGGACTGTGCGACTAAGAAGGTCGTACTAAGGACTGAGGAGAATAAGGAGGTGGTCATGATTGGAGAACGTCAGAATTACTTACCTAATGTGATCTCTGCACTGGTGGCAGAGAAGATGGTTCATAAGGGATGTGAGGCATTCTTGGCCTACGTAAGTGTTTTAGATTTTGGGGATTCTACATTTAAAGATATAAGAATGGTAAAGGATTTTCCAGACATTTTTCCTAAAGAGCTACCAGGTTTACCTCCGAATCGTGAAATGAAGTTTGGGATTGAGTTTCTTTCTGGTACAGCTCCGGTGTCTATTGCCCCTACTAAATGGCACCGAAGGAGCTTACGGAGCTTAAGGCTCAGATTCAGGAGCTGTTGGATCATGGATTCATTCGTCCTAGTGTGTCACCATGGGGAGCACCTGTGTTGGTTGTGAAAAAGAATGATGGGACAATGAGGATGTGTATAGACTACCGGTAGCTGAATAAGCTAACTATTAAGAATAAGTACCCACTTCCAAGGATTGATGATTTTTTTGACCAGTTTCGAGGGGCTTCTGTGTTCTCCAAGATTGATCTACATTCTGGATATCATCAGTTGAGGGTTAAGAGGCTGATATATTTAAGACGACATTTAGGACTCATTATGGATATTACGAGTTTTTAGGGATGCCTTTTTGGACTGATGAATGCACCGGCAGCTTTCATGGACCTGATGAATCGAGTATTCCAGCCCTCTCTGGATCGACTTGTGGTGGTGTTCATCAACGACATACTGGTTTATTCGAAAACTGAGGATGAGCATGATGAGCACCTTAGAGTTGTCCTTCAGACTTTGAGGGAAATCTATACTAAGTTTGGCAAGTGCGAGTTTTGATTTTCGTGGTAGTTAGGAGGAGTATTTGCCGTTAGTAGAGTTTGCCTATAATAATAGCTACCAGTCTAGCATCCAGATGGCAACTTACGAGGCACTGTATGGTCGTAAGTGTCGCACTCCCTTGTATTGGACTGAGTTAGGTGAACGACATGTTCAGGATCATGAGTTAGTTGCTATGACTGAGGATAAAGTTAGACTGATCTGGGATCATCTGAAAGCGGCATCTGACAGACGAAATCCTATGCGGACCTGAAGCGACGTGAGGTTGAGTATTCCGTGGGGGAATTCGTATTTCTCAAGGTCTCGCCATGGAAGAAGGTTCTAAGGTTTGGTCGTAAGGGCAAGTTGAGCCCTAGGTTTATTAGACCATACAGGTTTTTGAAACAAGTAGAACCGATCGCTTATCAGTTGGAGCTGCCTCCAGAGTGGGATTGAATTCATGACGTGTTTCACGTCTCTATGTTGAGGCGCTACTGCTCTGATCCTACTCACATCATTTTCGTTGAGGAGATTGAGGTTAGGCTAGACTTGACCTTTGAGCAGGAGCCGGTTCAGATTTTGGATCGAGATGTAAAAGTACTCAAGAGGAAATCTATTCCACTGGTTAAAGTTCTTTGGCGTAATCATAGCACTGAGGAGGCTACGTCGGAGCGTGAGGATACGATGCGTCAGCAATATCCTCATATGTTCTGACCGGGCAAATTTCGAGGACGAAATTTTGTTTTAGGGGGTAGAATTGTAACGCCCCAAAATTTTATTTTTTTGACTTCGTGTATGTGTGACACACAATGTCTATCTGCTTCAGTGGTTATGTGTTCTGGGTGTGTGAGAGGTCCCAAGTTCAAGCCTTACTTGGACAAATTTTGGTATTTTTTTTATAAATAAAGCCTTAACCTTGTGCAAATGGCTTAAGTTTAATTGTTGGTAAATTTATATCAGAATGGGCCTGCTGGTCTGATGCTTAAGTGGAGTGTTGGAGTGTTGGAGGTACTGTGTTCAATTCTCTGTGATGGCGTGGAGATAGTATTTTTGCTCCAATTTCGACTAAGAGTTGTGTTGGGGCAAAATAATGAGTAGTTGTATTTTAGTGGGTTAATAGGGAATGATTTTAGAAAATAATTGGGGAGAAGTTATCAGAAAATAATCTAATTATCTTTTTGTTGCAAAAAAAAAAAAGAGTTTCGGTTTTCTCTCTAATTCCCCAAACTTTTTCTGATATTTTCTTCTTCTTCTTCTTGTTTCCCTCCTCAGCCGATTCTTTCCCCTAGTTGCTGCCGAAATTTCCATTATTTTTTCCCCTTCCGTTTCTTCTTTTTTCTTTTTTTTTTTCAATTGATTCGATTGTTCATCGTTGGTTGCGCATGTTCGATAAGTAACGGTTTTGTCTATTGTTAATGGTTCTTGGTTAATTTCTGGATTCCTTTTTGGTGTTTAGGCATTAATCAAAGGGCTGGTGGTTTTGAATCGATGCTATGATTGTGCTAAGTCGTGGTTACTCAAGCGAGGTAAGGGTTTGCTAGGTTTTTTTTAACACCCCAAACTCGGTCAAAACACTACGACCGAATCTGGCATGTCACGGGGAAGAAAATGTTTTGGGAAATCAGGTTGTCGTCTTAAGTTGAAGAGAAAACTTTGGAGTATTTACTAAAAACCCGAGTTTGTGTTGCGTGATTTGTTGAAATCATTTTGAGTCTCAGTTTAGGAAAAAAAATAGAGTTGCCTTGTTATGATCACTTGTTGCTATTTACCCGAGGGTAAAGTTTTGGAAATCCCAAAAATTAATTGAGGTTTTGAAAACGTCTATTTCTTAGTTTATTAAGCATGTCCTTAATGTTTAAATAAAATGTTAAGGAAATTTAATCAAAATGAATAAACCCAAAATAAAATCTAAGTGGCCTTATTACACAACTGAAAACCAAAATTAAATAAAAATCAATCCGAATTAAACATTAAAATAAAAATCGAAGTATTAAGCATGGCCACTTCGAGTCCATCCCGGTTCCATATCCGCAATCTAGGAATTATCTGCAAAAAGTAACGGAAGGGGTGAGTCACCGAGACTCAGTGTATAAATCCCCATCAAAAAGGTGTTAAGCTCTTACACAAATTCATATGAGAATGTGCATGTCATGCAACCCATCCCACCTAGGTGTCCATCCAAGTCTCCCAAGTCTACCCCTTGTGGGACCTAACCACTGGTGGTACCTAACCACTGGTGGTTCCAAACCACTGGTGACCGAAGTCACAATAATCAAGTGTGGGGCCAACCCACTTATGGTACCTAACCACTGATGACGATCCCATATATTGATATGTGGGCCAACCCACTGTGGTACCAAACCACTGGGACGAGTCACAAAAATAATCATATGTGGTACCTAACCACTGGTGGTTGCAAACCACTGAGACTTAGTCACAGATTAATAATATGTGGGGCCAACCCACTTGTGGTACCTAACCACTGGTGACAGTCTGATAATCATACCTTCCCCCTCCTCTCATCATACCCATTTTATTGATGTACATGCTTTGCAATACGATATGGTCATACTTAACATTAAAAATGATATGACATATCACATGCAGGTTTTAACATAGGCAAATATCATTAGCCAATAAAATGGACTTACCCGGAGTCTTCACTTTTACCTACAAGGGTAACTTATTGATTTCCACTATCACTTCGGCTTTTGACAACACACAAAATAATAGCATATTAACATATGAAGTGTGTAAAAGTTACACACCTGATTACTCGTAATACCACGCTCTCTACGCTGACACTATCATTAATTGACACCACTACTATCTGCCTACTACTCTACTCAGACGCCGACCCACAACCTGGTGGCCAATCCCGAACCGCTGACACTGCCCGTTTCTTAAACTTAGGGGCTGGGTTTATAGATCCAACCCCTCCTATCGCTTGACTGGCATTAGAGTCCATGAACACACCTTGGTCACTAAACCGAATTAATGCAGTGAAATCAAATCAAAAGGACTAACACTCAAAACTAAGACCCTTACCTAAATCGACAACACCTGAGGCTCAAACTTGATTCACAACCTAAAGGAATATTGAAAGTCCAAAAGAAAGCGTCACCACCCCCACCTACATTCGGCCAAGAGTTACTAAAATTGGATCACTGCCTTCGGCATTTAACGCAATAAGAGATGATTAAATGGAAGGAATACTTACCACAATACTAGCAAAACCAATTGGGAGTGGAGGAGAATAGATAATGGCAATCTGCTGATACAAGAACCGAAAGAAAAGAGTATGAGTGCCAGAAGAATTTTGGCTTACCAATAAAAAAGAGCCACCCAAAATAGATGGCAAGTTCGGCTTTTCTTTCTTATAGAAAACAATAGAGAAAAGGGAAAAGAGATGAGAGAGATTCGGCCAAAGTATTGAAAGAGAAGAGAGGAGAGTAACAGAGGTTTTGGCAAAAGATGAGGCTTCACAAGGTTTTGGCTAACAAAGAATAAAGAAGATGAAGAGGAGGAATGGAAAATAGGGTTTCGGCTCTTAAGAAAATGACAAGAAGAATGAGACACAAATGATGAGTGGGGAGCAAGGTAGGTTCGGCCAAACACAAAAGAAGCAGAAAATGAGAAGAGATTTAGGAGAGGTTTCGGTTTTGGTACTTGAGAGAAAAGAAAATGCAACAAAGGTGGTATGGGGGTGTTTCGGTTTTGACAAAAGAGATGAAGCAAAAGAGTCTTTCCAGCCTTTCCTAGCTAGCCGAAAATACTCAACTTGAGCACAAACCCCCTAAGTTCAAATGTTGAAATTCGGCACCCCCTTAGCCACCCAAAAACCGATTTCTCCCCCCTCTCTTAGTGTTTGACATACGGCCAACTCTAAGCTCAAGTGTCCCTCCCCCTTTTTCCTCCACAAATTCTTCCTGACCACACATTCAAACCTGTTTGAATGTTTCAAACTCCTAAGATTTCTCTTCCCCACTTGTTCAAATCTATTGACTCCTTTAATACTCATCCACCAGAGTCCCAACTAAGTGCAACACTTCCTGGCCTTGGCGTTAAAAAGAAATGCACAAAAAGGGATTCCCGCAGCTCGAACCAAGTCCCCTTCAGCTACCCTGAGGCGTCACTTCCTTGAGCCCTAAGTGGCGCCTCCTTGCCACTTTACCAAGGCACTTCTTGTGTCAAAACACACCACCAACCCCCCTTAACTCCTACCCCATTCAGCTCCCCCTTCTAAGTGCCCAAAAAGAAAACTTTTGCTAAGGCTCTAACCTATCCCTAGCTCATGCCTGGACCGTAAAATACCTTAAACTAGCCATGACAACCATACTATCTACAAGCAATCAGATAAAATGCAAAGGCCCCGATTCAGGATGTTACATTTTTAGTCAAGTTCCTTCCAAAATTGGTTGATTAAAAATGAATTAAGTGATTAATCTGGAGATATGTTGGTCGTTTTTTAGGTTCTGGAGGCTTAGGAGTGCTTACGCATCAGAAACTATACCAAGTGTGTACCCGAAATGCAAAAAATGGGACTCGGCAAAAAGCTAAAATTACTTGCTGTCGAGAAATAAGAGAAAATTATGCGAAAAATTGTAGAGAAAGGAAATAAGGGTGTTATAAACTTGGAAATCAACATTTTGCACTAAAATAGTTTTGGGCAACAGCAGTAGTCTAACTTTGAAAAATCATAAAAATAGTGGGAATTGAGTTAGAGCTTGAATAAAATATAAAACTACATTTTATTGAGTCTAGTTTTTCATGGAAGAAACAACGTAAGCAATGAAATTGTAAATCATGAGATATAATAAATTTTGTGGGACAAGGTGAAAATGATTTCGGGTTCCCCTATACTGACTTAGGAAAATCATCAAAAATTGTAAAATAATAGTTAGGGTCTAAATTTATATTTCTGAATCCTTAACGAGTCTATTTTCTAACAAACAAAAACATCATCTAAATTCTGTACTAAGAGATACATAATTTTAAGTAAGGAAAGGATGAAGCTGTCAAACAGCAGAATAGGGATAACTTTAAAGATTTTACTGTACTTATTTGATAAACTATAAATTTTGAAAATTTTATGGTAGAAATATATTTGAGTCTAGTTTCAAAACCATCAAGTAGATCTTAATTTGGAATTCTGTAGCTCGAGATACAAATAATTTAATGATAATGACTCAAGTAGACAGCTATGAATGAACATATAAGTAAATGGTGAAAACATATGTGAGTATTGAGCTAGCATGGGTTACTTTAAAAATGGATCACATGGCCAAGGCCAATTTGGGCCGAGTGGGACACACAGGCGTGTGTGCCCACACGGGCATATCACATGGGCATGTGGGCTCATTTTTACCGAAATGTTTTAAGGTTGCACGGGTCGCTCAAGTCGACTGTGAACCTACTGTAGGGTTGGTAAGCGCTGGTTAGACCCCTAAATGTGCGAAATTGACTGAATGATATTTGTACTGAGCATGTTAATATCTGAATTGAATATATGTAATGAAATTGCATAATAGCATATCATCCATTGTATGTTGCATTTCATTGGGTTGGGGGTTCTTATTCAGAGGAAGTGTACTGAAATGCTTTAAGCCTAATTTACTGGAAGCTCAGATGCAAACTACTGTTTTGTGCCGCATTCAGTACTACTTGGAGTGTAGCAATTGGTGGGTTGATTATATCCCGACATGGAGTGTAGGGTTGGACAGAGATGGTGTTTAGAGGCTGGTTGGGTAGGATTTTGCTACTGCATAACTGTTACTGCTACTGATACTGTGATGGGTTAAGGCCCTACTGCATTTTTGACACTTTGCTGATGGGCTAAGGCCCAAACTGTAACTGATATTGAAAAGGGCTTAGGCCCAAGACTGTTTAACTATGCACTGTGAATTCTGATTGTTTGTTGTTTCTGCGGGATTACACACTGAGTTTACGTAAACTCACCCTTTTTGTTTAATGTGCACAGGTAATCCCCAGACTTAGATGGATCGGTGCGACGGAGGATTCGGCGGTGACCACAGTAATTTTTAGACTTCAGGGTTTTCAATTTAAGATATATTATTTGATTATTATTAATTATTTGGGTTGTAATTTAAGGACCCTCTGTGTAACGCCCCAGTTTTTCTTAATTTTGACTTTTGGTAATTTTGACATGTTTGATTGTTTGGTTCAGTGGATATTAGTTCTGAGGGTGTGTGGGAGGTCCCAAGTTCAAGTCTCAACTTGGGTGAATTTGGGTATATTTATGAATAAAGCCCAAACATTGGTTAATAGGCTTATAAGCAAAAATGTGTAAGTAATTGGCAGAATGGGCCAACTGGTCTAGTGGCTAAGTGGAGTGTTGAGGTTGTTGGAGGTTGGGAGTTTGAATCCTTACGCAGGCAAGGGATGTATTTTTGCTACCAGTGTTGTGTAGGTGTTTGTGTTGGACTAAAAATCTGATAGTAAAGAGAGATTTGGGGAAATGATAAGGGGAATATCAGAAAATCTGTTCAGTTTCCCTCTCCCCAACAAAAAATAAAATTTTAGTTTTTCTCTTCTCCTCCAAAACCCTTACCGCCACCCCTTTCCATTCATTGCTGTTAGTTTTTTTCTTTCATTTTGTTCTTACTTTCGAGTTCAGAGGATCGCTATTCAGCTGTAGGGATTGGTTTCGAAAAGTCGAGATTTTGCTTTTCCAAATGTTTTGTGTTCTTCCTAAAAAGGGATTTTTCTTTTGGTACTTAGGAGTTAATCAAGGGATTGAATATTGCTCTTAATCGTGAGTTAAGTGTTAGAAGTTCTGATCATCTCCGGTAAGTTCCAATAATGTTGTTAATTGTTGTAAGATTTCGCTCGTGGAAATTTTTCTATTAAAGTTGGAAGATGTTAATGAATAAGGGCGTTATCATGTCAATTATAAGTTCGGGATTGCTCGGGATTGTGTTAACATCGATTCGATACCAAGTGTGCACCCAAAAATATAAGAAAAGAGGTTTCGGTGGAAGCCGATAACCATTCTATCGATGCCATACGGGTGTGTGTTCGCCCGTGTGGTGGGGCGTGTGCAAGACTGTTTGTCACCACACGGCCGTGTGATTGACGAGCCAGCCGTGCACGAGCGACACGGCCGTGTGACGGCTAGGCGAGGCCATGTGTGACACATGGCCTCAACCAATTAGGCCTTGTGATCAATCGCACGGCAGAGTGAGGGCCAAGCGAGGTCGTGTAAACCACAGGCCAAGGCCAATTTGGGCCCACACGGGCAGGCCACATGGGCGTGTGAGCCAATTTTTCTGTAATGTTCTGTAAGGTTGCACAGGTCGCCCTAGTCGACTGTTGTCCTAATGTAGGGTCAGTAAGCTTTATCTAAACTCCTTATTATGTGACTCGACTTTCTGATTTCTGTACCGAGCATGAATTCTGATATCTAAATGTATGAACTGTGTTTACATAATAGCATGACATGTTGCATTGCATCGGGGTAGGATTGATGATATTCGGAGGAAGTATCTGAAAGGCTTTTAAGCCTGTTATCTAGCAGCTCAGCTACAAATTTCTATTTATGTGTCGCATTCGGTACAACATGGTGTGTAGGGCTGGGTGGGTTGATTTTATCCCCACATGGTGTGTAGGGTTGGACAGAGTTGGTGTGTAGAGGCTGGTGGGTAGGACTCTATTTTCTGCATATTCTGTCTGAAATAGGCTAAGGCCCTAATATATGTCTGAACCTGTATCTAAGTGGGCTAAGGTCCACACTGTTTCGTAATGGGCTCAGGCCCGAATTATGAATTGATGTCTGTGACCTGATTCATCTGTGTCTGTATGTTTTCTGTGGGGATTACACACTGAGTTGTGAAAACTCACCCTTTTCTGTTTAATCTGTTCAGGTAATCCCCAGCAGTAGATGGATCAGTGCGGCGGAGGAATCGACGGTGACTATGATTCTAGATTCCTTATTTACAGTTTATTATTTTTATTTTGATTTGGCTATAATTGGGTAAATTTCATGTAATAAGGCCTTTACAGATTTTCACTTAAATTTGGGATTATTGTTTGATGAACTGCTAGTAGTAGGACAAGACTCGAGTTTTCAAAGTAAACAAATATTTTATTAAAAACACACGAATAAACAAATTACTTTTAAAAAGCTTCTGCAATGTATAAGGTTTTGAAATTGGATAATAAATAAATAAACAAGACGTTTTGACGATAGCCTAAGATACCTAAAACTGGTTTTAACGTAGTTATGTTTTCTAAAGCACTATCATGTGACACCGCTAGATTCGGCCATAAGGCCAGGTTTGGGGTTTTACACTCTGGGACTTTGGTTTTAAATTTAGGTTTTTATTTATTTATTTTACTTTATGGATTTATACCTGCTGGTCGTAGGAAATTCAGTTTTCAAAAAGTTAAAGTAATTTCTAAACACATGATCACCTAGACTATTTTATTAAAGCTTCCGAAACGAGGGATTTTTCAAAACAAATGTTTTAAATGAATAAAGACGACTTTTTAAGTTCTAACAAAGGTTTACTAAAGATAATAACATGGAATGTTTTCATCGTAACAACGAGGTTTCAAAAACACTATCGTCTGACATTGCCAGATACGGCCATAACGTCTTGGCCGGGTTTGGGGTGTTACAAATCTTGTAAAAGTGCGCATAAAACCCTATTGGCATGCCAATCGTATCCTAACTTTTACTAAGTTCACACAAGCTTCAATTTTATAAATTTCGATATCATTTCTATAATCATTTACATGTACATATCACACCCTGTAAAAGGGATTTCATTCCATATCATGTAATCATTCTTATTTTCACATTTAAACCATGTATCCTTACATAATAATCGATCATCACACAATCTTGCAATATATCCCATTATTAGCCAAATATGCAAATTCCATAATATTTCAACAATATAGAACCATTCATGTATTAAACTAAACACAAACATACACATATTATACAAAGTGAGATAGTAAGTTTCATATGAACTTACCTGACCAGAATGTGAAAAGAGTGGATACTTCAGGGATTAATCTGTAATTTTAACTTTTCCCCTATTAGCTTCACTTTGATCCAAATCTTGATCTATACAATTATTTAATATAACAAATTAATACCAAACATTTTCATTTTATGCCATGATATGAATAAACCTATTTGAACTTATTTTTTATATCATTAAAATTTTACATTTTATTCAATTTAGTCCCTCAGCCAAGATAGACATAACTTTCAATTCGTAGCTTTTGATTAAAATCCTATTTAACATATTCTCATTAGGGATCTTGACTTTCTAAATCTAACGTAATTTCATTACAATTTCACATTTATTAAATTTGGTCCCTAATGTAACAAAGTTAACTAACAAGCTAAATAATTTTACAATCCAGTCCTTTTTATAATCTAAGCTTAAAATCTATCAATTTCAAACCTAATTCCTCTTCAGAAATCAACAATGGAAACTTTTAAAAATTTAACAGTTTTACAAATAGGTACATGGGCTAGCTAAATCAAGCTCTCATGACCCCAAATCTATGAAAATTTAAAGAAAAAGGCTTGAAATTGCTCACCAGTTAATGGTCGAATGCTATATAAACTTCTTTAGGTTTCCTTCTTATTTGGGACAACAATAGAGGAATAATAGTTGAAGAAGATGACACATCCAATAACTTAACTTATATAGTTTAATTAAACTATTTTAATTAACATAAACATGGTTTAAACTAATATAATCTAACTTAAATAATTCTTAGTGAATTTTGACATCACCATCCACTAAATTATACTTTAAAATGGTTTAATTACCATTTGAACCTTTAGTTAACTATAATTTAAGCCCTTAAATCTTTTGTTAATTAAAACTCTATAGCGATTGGACTTTTACAATTTAGTCCCTTAGCATTAATTAACTATTAAATTAACAAAATTTGCCTATCAATGACACGCCTGAAAAAGTTAAAGCTTAAGTTGTAATAGTGACTTTGGGGGCTAAATTGAGAACTTTTCTATCTGAGCGGGCTCTAACATAAATAAAAGAAATTGTCAAACTGGATAATAAAAAATTGGATTTTAACTACAATTCTGTTACATTTGAACTAGAAATTTCTTTTCGGGAGATGTAACGCCCTGAATTTGGGCCTAAAAGAATTAGGCCCAATGGGCCTTGGGAATGGGAGCATTTAAATTTTTTTGGATATATGTAGCACTTAGAATATTAACTTTAAGGTATTATCGGGATTATTTGAGGCCTTAGAGATAAGGAAGACCATAGGAAAATTTTGGTTTTAGGTGAAAAAAACCCTGGGAGTTAGAAGGTAGGCTCTAAGAATAAAATGTGGAGAAAAATGACACAAAAGGAGTGTATGGTGTAGTGGCAAAGTGACGCCGCATAAGAGACAAGGGGGTGACGCGACAAGAAAGGAAGGAGGTCCAAGGTTCAAGTCTTGGCACTTGCATTTCTTTTTGTTTTATTTTTCCAGTAAATTTAGACTTTGGCCATAGGGTTATATTTAGTTGCACATGATTTTAGTCACAAGAAGAGCTTGTGGCTTGGTGGCAAGTGGCGTGTTGAGCTATTGAAGGGAGCAAGGGTTCAAATCTCATGACAAGCAAAGGAGTATTTATTTTGTGAACTGGACGGCAAGAGATTGAGTTGGATTTAAACTCTGCTAATGGAGGGATCCCACATCGGAAAGATACAAAGAGGAAAGGTGAGAAGCTGGCTATATATAAAGCTATCTATGTGATAACGGCCCGTCTCGGGTTAGGAGGCGAATCGTTAATGTTGCCCGATCGTAAATTAGACAGTTTCTCGTTCAACTAACAAAAGGGATAATTTTATTGGAAATGATATCTTTGAAATGTAAAGATAGGTGATAGGTTGAAATGGGTACGTATTTGAAACAAGAAAGAACCTTTAATAAAAATTAAAGACCCGAATCTTATAAGTTTCAAATTGATGGAATGAGTTTTGAAATAAAACCGAGACCCACTATCTAGCAAGATAGGAACCAACGGTAAAGTTTCGAAATAAAACCGAGACCTACTATCTAGCAAGATAGCAACCAACGGTATAGGTAGATGAACGCCACACCCGTGAGGATGATAAGTTCAAAACAAGGAAAGAACAACGCCACTAGAAAACTAGATAAGTCAATTCAACCTTGAGAATCAGGAGAGTGAATACTCACCAAAAGAAAATTTTCTTTCATTCAAATTCAAGTTCTGTTTAAAATGAAAAATAACATACTATTTATAGGCTCTTTCTAATGATAGCCGAATAGGGATGAATAAATTTGATGGCCTCAATTTCTATGAACATTCGGCTAAGATAATTTATGGAGTATGACAACATAGCCACTTAAAAAAAATAATGCTTTTGAAAGTAATGGCCGTTCAATTCTAATTCTTCAAATTGCTCCAATGCCGTCCCATTAATTCAAGTCAACATACCACATTTTAATCCATGCCTTGCCGTCCATGCCCATTTGCACACTTTCACCTTTTACATTTGTTTAATCAATATGTTTTTCTCACCTTTCACGCATGCACCCACATTATTCCCATTAGCTTCAATTAAAAAATTGTCCAATTAATTTAAATCCTCCATGGTGCTTCATGCTTGCCATCCACCTAGGTAATCCATGGCTTTGTTTTAAATACCCCACTAGTTGCCGTCCAACTCACATTTATTCAAATAAATTTCTTCAATTAATTTCACCATGATGTTTCCACTTGCTTTAAATAATCAATCCTTCAATTTTTTTTATGCTTCCACCATGCCGTATGTCATCTTGATAAATACACTATGGTGACTTCCATCATCTTATCATAAACGTGAGGCACTACAAAATAAATCACATTAATTAAAATTAGTCTAGACAAAATTTTAATTACCTTATTTAAACACTAGATAAGAGCATATTATACCAATACTAATATTCAACTTTGACAAAGACTAACTAAAAACTTGTACCATCTAAAAACAAATATGAAATACGAAAATGAAGTTAATACTGAAAATTAAAATTAAAACATGCGTAAAATAAAGTGTTAAATAAACTAGCAATCGGACTAGCTAGTATATTCAACTTCAAACAAGTTGTATGAGTTTAGCATGTTTTTGGGCTCTCGTTTATGGTCATCCCAAATTTGTGCCACCAACACCGTTGCGGCATCTTTGAATTGTTTGGTTCGGGAACGTGTGATTGGCCCATTAGGTAGCCTCATCGGGTCATGGTTGACGTCCGTCACAGGTCTCATAGGTGAGCTCGTATCATCCCCTCCCTCTTTAAGTTGATTCGTCCTCGAATCATCACCTACATCGAAAGGAGAAAGATCAGAAACATTAAAACTCGCGCTCACATTATAGTCACCTGGCAAGTCCAATTTGTACGAATTGTCATTTATGCGTTCAATGACTTGAAATGGACCGTCCCCCCTTGGGAGAAGTTTAGATCGCCTTTGCTTGGGAAACCTTTCTTTTCGCATATGAACCCAAACCCAGTCCCCTGGTTCAAAGAGAATGCGTCTACGACCTTTGTTAGCTCGTTGGACGTATTGCTTGGTTCTTGCTTCAATATTCTCGCGCACCTTTCTATGCAGCTCCTTTATGTATTCCGCCTTTTTCTTAGCATCAGAATGGATAAATTTGTCTGAAGGCAATGGCAATAAATCAATAGGGGTGAGAGGGTTAAACCCGTAAACAATCTCCAAAGGCGAAAATTTAGTTGCAGAATGAACAGCTCGATTATAAGCAAATTCGATGTGGGGCAGACAGTCTTCCCACGCTTTGAGATTTTTTTGCACCAATACTCGCAGCAAGGTTGATAGGACTCGGTTCACTACTTCAGTTTGTCCATCCGTTTGAGGATGACATGTGGTCGAGAATAGTAGTTTTGTCCCTAACTTTCCCCACAGAGTTCGCTAAAAGTGACTTAAAAATTTTACGTCCCGATCAGATACGATCGTCTTCGGAACTCCATGCAATCGTATGATTTCCCTAAAAAACAAGTTTGCAATATGCACAGCATCGTCAGTCTTAGAACAAGGGATAAAATGGGACATTTTAGAGAAACGATCAACTATGACAAAAATTGAGTCCTTCCCGGTTTTTGATCTTGGTAATCCAGGGATGAAATCCATGGAAATGTCGACCCACGGAGTGTCTGGAATAGGAAGGGACGTATATAAACCGTGAGGTTGGACCTGTGATTTGGCTTGTTTGCAAGCAATGCAACGTTCACAAATTCGTTCAACATCCTTGCTCATTCCTGGCCAAAAAAAATGTTCTTGAAGAGTGGACAATGTTTTGTCTCTTCCAAAGTGACCCATAAGGCCACCACTATGTGTTTCTATCACAAGCATGTCTCGTATAGAACCTTGCGGTATACAAATCTTGTTTTCCTTGAAAAGGAATCCTTCATGCCTGTAAAACTTATCAAAAGCACCACTCTCACAAGCATTATAGACATTGCCAAAATCAGCATCATTAGCATACAATTCCTTAATATGATGGAAACCAAGTATTTTAGAATCAAGAAAGGTTAATAAAGTGTACCTTCGTGATAATGCATCCGCAACCACATTTTCCTTACCTTTCTTATACTTAATTACGTACGGAAACGATTCTAAATACTCAATCCATTTTGCATGTCGTTTGTTGAGCTTGTGCTGACCTTTAATATACTTGAGTGCTTCATGATCTAAATGAATAACAAACTCTTTCGGCCTCAAGTAATGTTGCCACGTTTCAAGCGATCTTATTAGAGCGTACATCTCTTTGTCATACACGGGGTAATTGAGTGTAGCTCTGTTCAATTTCTCGCTAAAGTACGCCACCGGCCTTCCATTCTGAGTTAGAACAGCTCCGATCCCTACACCTGATGCATCACATTCAATTTCAAAAGTTTTATTAAAGTCAGGAAGGGTTAACAATGGAGCTTTAACAAGAAATTCTTTAATGGCATTAAAAGACCGTTCTTGCTCCTCGGACCAATGGAAAGCCGAATTCTTCTTGATCACGCTCATTAAAGGAGCGGCTATCGTGCTGAAGTTGGGCATGAATCGGCGGTAAAAACTAGCCAACCCATGGAAACTTCGTACTTGGCTAACCGTTGTAGGACGGGGCCATTCTTGGATTGCTCTAATCTTCTCTTGGTCCACCTCTAATCCATTTACACTTACGACGTAGCCTAAGAAAATAACCTTGTCAGTACAAAAAGAACATTTCTTGAGATTGGCGTACAATACCTCTTTTCGCAGTGTTTCTAAGATCGCACGTAGATGTTGGAGATGATCCTCCAAAGATTTCTTTGTCTGATAATATGCCATCAAAGTAAACAACACATGATTTGCCAATAAAAGCTCATAAAACATGATTCATAAGTCGCATAAAAGTACTCGGAGCGTTTGTAAGTCTGAATGGCATTACCAACCATTCATACAAACCTAGCTTTGTTTTGAAAGCCATTTTCCACACGTCGCCCTCTCGCATCCTAATTTGGTGATAACCACTTTTGAGGTCAATCTTTGTAAAGATTCGAGCTCCACTTAACTCGTCGAGCATGTCATCAAGTCGGGGTATCGGGTGTCGGTATTTGATGGTAATCTTGTTGATGGCGCGACAGTCTACACACATCCGCCAAGAACCGTCTTTCTTTGGCACTAGCAACACCGGTACCACGCATGGACTAAGGCTTTCTCGGATATATCCCTTTTCTAGCAATTCAGTGATTTGCTTTTGGAGCTCTTTTGTTTCGTCGGGATTGCTCCGGTACGCAGGTCGATTGGGCAGTGAAGCTCCCGGCACCAAGTCAATTTGGTGTTCTATGCCTCGAATGGGCGGTAAACCACTTGGTATCTCTTCTAGAAATATGTCCTTGAATTTCTGAATCAGAGACAACACAGAGGAAGGGAGATTCTCGGGTAAGTCGTTAGTGTTCAAAAATGATTCCTTGTATAGTAAGACATACATCGGTTGTCTCACACACAAAGCTTTTCGAATATCTCTTGCTTTTACAAAAACACTCATTTTTCCATTTTCTTTTTCTTCCTTTGTTTCCTCTTCTTTTTATTCACACTCTCTTATTTTATCACTTAGTTTCTTGTCCCTCTTTTTTTTTTTAAATTCTTTTCTTTCTCGTTTTTCCTCTCACTTTCTTTTGATTTTTCTATTGATGTCTTCATTTTCAACTGATCCTGATAAACTTGCTTGGGTGTTAACGGAGCTAGTGTCACGTTCCGGCCCAAGTATTTAAAAGTGTACTGATTAGTGTAGCCGTCATGGATTGCTCGCTTATCAAATTGCCAAGGTCGTCCAAGCAGGAGATGTCCCACTAGCATCGGAACCACATCGTACAAAACCTCATCTTGATACTTCCCTATTGAAAAGGAAACCAAAACTCGTTTTGTCACCTTAAGTTCTCCCGCGTCGTTAAGCCATTGTAGCTTATACGGATAGGGATGTTTTGTGGTAGTCAATCCAAGTTTCTCCACCAATATAGTGCTAGCCACATTAGTACAGCTTCCTCCGTCAATAATGACGCAACAAATCTTCCCTTGTATTTGGCAACGCGTATGGAAGATGTTTTCGCGTTGTTGCTCATTTTCGACACCTTGTAAGCTAAGGCTCCTTTTTACCACCAAGATCTCTCCACTTTCAGCTTGTTCTATTTCTTCCTCATCTTGGGATGTCTCACTGGCATCATCTTTCTCTTCACTTTCGGATTCAATCTCGCCATTATCTCGGACAAACATAGTGTTTCGGTTTGGACATTGATTTGCAATATGTCCTCGTCCCAAACATTTGAAACACTTAATGTCTCAGGATCGATTTGGAAGAGCTTCCATTTTACCTTTGCTCGTTTCACCGATCGGCTTGGTAAACTTGGGTGCGCCATTTGTTTCTTTGGCTCGGTTTGGTATGTCACGTTTATTGGTCACTTGCCCCCACTTCGATGTTGAAGCATGATTGGGGTTTGCTCTAGGCGTAGCTTTTCGTTTCAGCTGTTTTTCAACCTTTATAGCCATGTGAACCATTTCGATGATATCGATGTAATGATGTAATTCTACAATATTTGCAATATCTCGATTGAGGCCAGTGCTAAAACGTGCCATGGTGGCTTCTCGTTCTTCTTCCACATTGGCTCAGATCATGGCCACTTCCATCTCCTTGTAGTAATCTTCTACGCTTCGGTGACCCTGGGTTAGGCTTTGCAACTTTTGATGCAACTCGCGGTGATAGTAGGTTGGGATGAACCTTTTCCGCATTAGCGCCTTCATTTCCGCCCATGTAGATATTGGGCGTTCACCATCCCGTCTTCGACTCATCGTTAATTGATCCCACCAAATGAGGGCGTAATCAGAAAATTTGATGGCAGCAAGTTTCACCTTCTTATTTTCTGAATAATTATGACAGTCGAAAATTAGTTCCACCTTCTTTTCCCACTCAAGGTAGGCTTCCGGATCGGACCGCCCTTGAAAAGCAGGAATCGCCATTTTAATGTTCTTTAGATCGTCATCGGCCCATTCTCGATCTCTTCGCTCATGGACTCGTGGACCTTCTCTTCATTCATCGTGTTCGAAAGCCGGGTTGCTGTCGGCTTCACTTGGTTCGTAGACTTCGTTGTCACGTAACCAAGGTTGTTCTCATCCCCTTCTCAGAATTGGAGGGGTGTTTGCTCGAGGTCTTCGTTCATCTCTTCGATCTAATTGTTCGGTGATTGTTCTGAACATACGTGTGATTTCTTGCATTACTGTTTGCACATCCTGATTTCTCCCTTCGGGATCATTTCTTCGGGGTTGTAATCCTCCCCCACCTCCGGCTGCGTCGGATGCTTCGTCACTTATTATTCGACGTTTGGGGCTTCTAGACATGTTTTAAACAAAATTAATGAATCCTCACTACAATCCTCACTTGTTCACTCACAAAGAAAATTATCAACACTCACACTCGTGTTTTTTTTTACTCAATTCTGGCTTTTTCCTTAATGTATTCACTCTTGCCTTTTACCGCTCGAATTCACTCTTCTAGATTCTAGAAGGTTGTCTTTGACTTACTAGCAACTCGTAGGTCGTTTCAAGAGTTAAAAAGGTAAGTTTAGTTGGTAGCTGGGAAGCAGTTTAATGTAGAAAAGCCAAGAGATGACCAAGATATGTTTGAGGAGGTAACAATTGCGGGGAAGTCAACTATAGTTGATTTCCAACATCTTATAGAGCTAACTAATTATAGAGACAAGGGTTCGTCTCAGTTAGTATACTTTGTAAAACACTGGGAATATAAGCAAGCGAATGTCGTTTGTCTTCTTAGAGAAGAACTTGACAATCTAAACAGGCTAAGGTAGGATTTTTTTTTTTAAAACTTACTCGGAAAAACCCAAAACGATCAAAACGTGCCTAATTTAATTGGCTCTGGTACCAGATGATAACGGCCCATCTCGGGTTAGGAGGCGAATCGTTAATGTTGCCCGATCGTAAATTAGACAGTTTCTCGTTCAACTAACAAAAGGGATAATTTTATTGGAAATGATATCTTTGAAATGTAAAGATAGGTGATAGGTTGAAATGGGTACGTATTTGAAACAAGAAAGAACCTTTAATAAAAATTAAAGACCCGAATCTTATAAGTTTCAAATTGATGGAATGAGTTTCGAAATAAAACCGAGACCCACTATCTAGCAAGATAGGAACCAACGGTAAAGTTTCGAAATAAAACTGAGACCCACTATCTAGCAAGATAGGAACCAACGGTATAGGTAGATGAACGCCACACCCGTGAGGATGATAAGATCAAAACAAGGAAAGAACAACGCCACTAGAAAACTAGATAAGTCAATTCAACCTTGAGAATCAGGAGAGTGAATACTCACCAAAAGAAAATTTTCTTTCATTCAAATTCAAGTTCTGTTCAAAATGAAAAATAACATACTATTTATAGGCTCTTTCTAATGATAGCCGAATAGGGATGAATAAATTTGATGGCCTCAATTTCTATGAACATTCGGCTAAGATAATTTATGGAGTATGACAACATAGCCACTTAAAAAAAATAATGCTTTCGAAAGTAATGGCCGTTCAATTCTAATTCTTCAAATTGCTCCAATGCCGTCCCATTAATTCAAGTCAACATACCACATTTTAATCCATTCCTTGCCGTCCATGCCCACTTGCACACTTTCACCTTTTACATTTGTTTAATCAATATGTTTTTCTCACCTTTCACGCATACGGGTATTCCCATTAGCTTCAATTAAAAAATTGTCCAATTAATTTAAATCCTCTATGGTGCTTCATGCTTGCCGTCCACCTAGGTAATCCATGGCTTTGTTTTAAATACCCCACTAGTTGCCGTCCAACTCACATTTATTCAAATAAAATTTCTTCAATTAATTTCACCATGATGTTTCCACTTGCTTTAAATAATCAATCCTTCAATTTCTTTTATGCTTCCACCATGCCGTATGTCATCTTGATAAATACACTATGGTGACTTCCATCATCTTATCATAAACGTGAGGCACTACAAAATAAATCACATTAATTAAAATTAGTCTAGACAGAATTTTAATTACCTTATTTAAACACTAGATAAGAGCATATTATACCAATACTAATATTCAACTTTGACAAAGACTAACTAAAAACTTGAACCATCTAAAAACAAATATGAAATACGAAAATGAAGTTAATACTGAAAATTAAAATTAAAACATGCATAAAATAAAGTGTTAAATAAACTAGCAATCGGACTAGCTAGTATATTCAACTTCAAACAAGTTGTATGAGTTTAGCATGTTTTTGGGCTCTCGTTTATGGTCATCCCAAATTTGTGCCACCAACACCGTTGCGGCATCTTTGAATTGTTTGGTTCGGGAACGTGTGATTGGCCATTAGGTAGCCTCATCGGGTCATGGTTGACGTCCGTCACAGGTTTCATAGGTGAGCTCGTATCACTATGATTGGAGAGAAAACATACCTTGGTGGGCGTTAGGCATAGGAGTGCTTGGAGCATGGATTAGCAGCTTCTGATTCCTATCAGATTTAGAGGATAATCACCAATAGTAGCAAAGGAAGGGCTACTAGAAAGTGAGGTACACGGTAAGGGTACGGTGAGGTTTCAATTTTTGATAAGTATGCGTTAAATTTTGGTTAATCGCTAGTAATGTCGATTGTAGGATCGTGACTAAGGGATTTGTAGCGCGCGAGGTTACCAGGTGTGTACAAACACTACACACACGATATCAGCAATACCAAAAAATTAAAAAGTCGACAGTGGCTAAATGGGCCAGTGGGCCCTGAGGTTTAGTTTGTCGAAATGGTTTGGATTGTTAAACGTATTGAGTTAGTCACGCATGATACACGATTTAGATTTGTTTGGGCCTAATGGGCCGTAAGGTTGTAATTTGGGTTTGATGGGCTTTATAAGGACGTAGACAAATATGCTAGGGTTTTTGGACTTAGGCCTAGTTGAACAACTCTTCAATTTCATAAGACTTAATCTAATTAAACATGTCTATGAACAAGTCGCTGGGTTAGGGTGTGGCAACGGGCATACGCATGTCTAGGATTGGATCTAGGGAGAGCTCGGTACTTAAGCGGTCCTAGTGGCCCACCTCCTCTTCTGTGAAATCCTACCTGGTGCGTAGTGTCTATTCACTTTAGCCGCGAGGACTTGTTGATGGGCCAAAGTTCATAACTAAAACCCGAGAAGGACCAATTACCCTTATATTTGTAAAATTATCAAAATACCCCCGATTTTTGAAATTACCAAAATACCCCGGTTTGCAAAGTTATTGAAATACCCTAATTTGCAAAATTACTGAAATACCCCCGTTTTGCAAAATTACTGAAATACCCCTAGTTTGTGAAATTACCGAAATACCCTCAGTTTGTGAGATTACCGAAATACCCCCGATAAGCGTAATTATTGAAATACCCCTGATTTGCGAAATTACCAAACTACCCTAATTTGTAAAAGTACCAAAATACCCCTATTTTGTAAAATTATCAAGATACCCCTATTTTGCCAAATTACCAAAATACCCTTGTAGGGTAAAATTACGAAAATATCCCTGGGTAGTGAAATGACGAAAATACCCTATGTGGCCAATATGAGTTTGTGGATGTTACTTTTGTGTTTGATGCATTCATATGATATTCTACTTAGGATGCATATGGGTGGGAATTATGGCACGGAGGAAGATTTGAGGATCGCATGGCCGTATGGTATGGATCCAGGATCTCATGGCCGTATGGTATGGATCCACAAAAGGCTTTAAGCCCAACATATAAGTAGCAGCTTTGCTGCAACATTCGGTAGTACTACAACCGGGCTACCTTTGGTGTGTAACGGAGGGGTTGGTCGAGCTAGAATTCCCCACAGGAGTCATAAGCTTGGAAGGGAAATGGTGTGTGTAGCGGATGGATTTTTGGGGTGGGTTTTGCATTATTTGTTTATAAATGATATGATATGAGGTCATTGTGGGCTAAAACCCAAAACCACCGATTTTGATAGGGCTTAGGCCCAATGTGAATATTTGTAAGTGATTTGATTGCCAAGGGTTGTGCACACTAAGTTTCGAAACTCACACCCCTTTAATTTAATGTTTCAGGTAATCCCGAATAAACGACTTGATGTGGGAGAGGACTCAGAGATGGCCACACTCCAAGAGGCTTGAATTTTTATTTATTTGTTTCAAAATACATGTTTTTAGTTACTTAATTTTCGGTGGATGTAATAAGGCCTTGTACTCCGTTTTGACTTCAGATTTATTTTGGGTTTTCATATTAACTATTTATTTAATTATTAAACCTAAGTAAGCTCTTATGTTCAAACTTGGTTTCTGAACTACTTAAAATAATAAAATGGGTTTTTATCTTTAATTAATAAGACTAAAAGATTTTGGGCTTTTGGGCCTTAAATTTTTAATTAGCAAAACTGTTTTGAATTGTGCCTTTAATGTGACATTCTGGATTAGGTCCTAACTTTTAGGCCGGGTTTGGGGTGTTACATTTAGTGGTATCAGAGCCCATTGTAAAGCTCGGGCTGTGAAATGGGCCTTAGATTTTGGGTTTTTTTTAAAAAGTTTTGGCAGGATTCTTGAAGTGTGGTTCATCGAGCCCTAGACATCGAGCCAAGTAAGTATTTTTGTTATTGTTTGAATTATTGAACTGTATAGATAATGGGCTACTTAAAAATAGGCTTTTAAGGACTAAAGGCCGTAGGAAACTTAAGCCTGTAGTGGATTCTCGACCGCAGAATAATTTTAAAAAAAATGTTACTCGCTTAAGACATGTGCCCTATACAAGTGGAACTAAGTACTAATTTCATAAAATTCTTAATTCAGAAATACACAACGATGAGCGCTAGACGAGGTGGAAGAGGCCGCGGCAGAGGCCGTGGAAGTATTAGGGTAGGGTCGTCCGAGTCAGGCCATATGCCCAACATAGGAGTAGGGGAGGCTCCAGCCTCACTAGTAGCTAAAAGAGGAGCAACTGAACAGGCTACCGCTACAGAAGATGCCGTATCGCAGGCCATGTTGAGAATCTTAGAAAGGGTCATTGGGCCCAATAATGGTACGGGGAGTCATGGGTTGATCGTCGAGCGACTCCAAGCTAATGGGGCTGAGATTTTCAAAGGAGTGGCAAGGGTGGCCCCGAATGTGGCGAAGTATTGGTTGGAAGCTACTGAATGAGTAATGGATGACCTGGATTGCACGGTAGAACAGAAGTTAAAAGGGGCGATATCCTTACTTAGGGAGGAAGCCTATCAGTGGTGGTTGACCGTAAAGGAGGGCAACCAACCGGAGCAGGTCACTTGGGAGTTCTTTAAATCGACATTTCAGGGGAAGTACATTGGAGCGGCCTAAGTGGATGCTCGAAGGAAGGAGTTTTTGATTTTGACGCAGGGAGATAAATTGGTAGCAGAGTACGAGGCTGAGTTTTTATGCCTCAGTCGGTATGCTAAGGGGATAGTAGCAACAGAGTACGAAAGATGCGTATGGTTCGAGGATGGATTAAGGGATAGTCATAGGGTACTGATAGCTCCACAGAAGGAGCGAGATTTTCCAGTCTTGGTGGAGAAAGAAAAAATAGTAGAATAGGTAAAGAGCACGGAGTGCCGCAACTGAGAGAAAGAGAGGGGCAAGAACAAGTGGCTTATGTAACCTATGGGAGCTGAACAGAGGCCTGCAATGAGGGCCAGAGTGAATGGGTCGGTTAGGGCTGAGGCCCCTGCTGCTGCTGCTAATAACGGTATACCACTTTGTGCTGAGTGTGGGAGAAGGCATCCCGGCGAATGTTGAAGAAGGATGGGAGCATGTTTGGGCTGTGGATCCATGGAGCATAGGGTTAGGCAGTGCCCGAGAAGGCTAAATCAGGAGCAAGCCGATAGTAGAGGTAATTTTCAACCTCGGAGAGGTGGTCAACAACCACCTAGGGGCCGTGGTCAAGTCAATGGTGGCAATAGCGCAGGACATGATCATGGAGCACCAAGTGAAGGTGCAAGTTATGCTGAGGCGAGGCAGCTAGCTTTGGTCTATGCAGCACATCGCCAAGGGGACAAAGACGCTCCAGATGCGAATACCGGTGCATACTCTACCATAGTATGCTGAGTGTTTATTTTGTTATTAAATTAGATTGCGCAACGAAAGCATAGTGGTGTGTCTTGTGCAATGCGTTTAGTGGTTAGTTGGAAATTCCGAGGACGAAATTTCTTTAAGGAGGGTAGAATTGTAACGCCCCGAATTTGAGCCTAAAAGAATTAGGCCCAATAGGCCTTGGGAATGGGAGCGTTTAAAATTTTTGGGATATATGTAGCACTTAGAATATTAATTTTAAGGCATTATCGGGATTATTTGAGGCCTTAGAGATAGGGAAGACCATAGGAAAATTTTGGTTTTAGGTGAAAAAAACCCTGAGAGTTGTAGGTAGGCAAAAAAAACCCTGGGAGTTGTAGGTAGGCTCTAAGAATAAAATGTGGAGAAAAATGACACAAAAGGAGTGTGTGGTGTAGTGGCAAAATGACGCCACATAAGAGACAAGGGGGTGACGCCACAATGAAGGAAGGAGGTCCAAGGTTCAAGTCTTGGCACTTGCATTTCTTTTTGTTTTATTTTTCTGTGAATTTAGACTTTGGCCATAGGGTTATATTTAGTTGCGCATGATTTTAGTCACAAGAGGAGCTTGTGGCTTGATGGTAAGTGGCGTGTTGAGCTATTGAAGGGAACAAGGGTTCTTATCTCATGACAAGCAAAGGAGTATTTATTTTGCGGACTGCATGGCAAAAAAAACTCTGCTAACAGAGGGATCCCACATCGGAAAGATACAAAGAGGAAAGGAGAGAAGCTGGCTATATATAGAGCTATCTATGATTGGAGAGAAAACATACTTTGGTGGGTGTTGGGCATAGGAGTGCTCGAAACATGGATTAATAGCTTCCAATTCCTATCAGATCTAGAGGATAATCGCCAATAGTAGCAAAGGAAGGGCTACTAGAACGTGAGGTACACGGTAAGGGTACGGTGAGGTTTCGATTTTTGATAAGTATACGTTAAATCTTGGTTTGCAGTGCGATAAGGGATTTGATAAGTATGCGATAAGGGATTTGCAGTGCATGAGGTTACCAGGTGTGTACAAAAACTACACGCATGATATCGGCAATGCCGAAAAGCTGAAAAGCCAAAAGTGGCTAAATGGGCCCGGTGGGCCCTGAGGCTTAGTGTAATGAAATGGTTTGGTTTGTTAAACGTATTGAGTTAGTCATGCATGATACACGATTTGGATTTGATTTGGGCCTAATGGGCCGTAAGGTTGTAATTTGGGTTTGATGGGCTTTATGGGGACGTAGACAAATATGCCAGGGTTTTTGGACTTAGGCCTAGTTGAACAACTCTTCAATTTCATAAGACTTAATCTAATTAAACATGTCTGTGAACAAGTCGCTGGGTTAGGGTGTGGCAACGGGCATACGCATGCCTAGGATTGGACCTAGGGAGAGCTTGGTACTTAAGCGGTCCTAGTGGCCCACCTCCTCTTCTCTGGAATCCTACCTAGTGCGTAGTGTCTGTTCACTTTAGCCGCGAGGACTTGTTGATGGGCCAAAGTTCATAACTAAAACCCGAGAGGGACCAATTACCCTTATATTTGTAAAATTACCGAAATACCCCCAATTTGTAAAATTACCAAAATACCCCGATTTGTAAAATTACTGAAATACCCTGATTTGCAAAATTACCAAAATACCCCCGATTTGTCAAATTACCAAAATATCCCTAGTTTGTGAAATTATCGAAATACCCCTAGTTTATGAAATTATCGAAATACCCCTGGTTAGCGCAATTACTGAAATACCCCTGATTTGCAAAAATATTGAAATACCCCTGATTTGCGAAAGTACCAAAATACCCCTGTTTTGCAAAATTTTTAAGATACCCCTATTTTGTCGAATTACCAAAATGCCCTTGGAGGGTAGAATTACGAAAATATCCCTGGGTAGTGAAATAACTAAAATACCCCTATGTGACGAATATGAGTTTGTGGATGTTACTTTTGTGTTTGATGCATTCAAATGATATTCTTCTTAGGATGCATATGGGTGGGAATTATGGTACGGAGGAAGATTTGAGGATTGCATGGCTGTATGGTATGGGTCCAGGATCTTATGGCCGTATGGTATGGATCCACAAAAGGCTTTAAGCCCAACATATTATTAGCAGCTTTGCTACAACGTTTGGTAGTACCACAACCGGGCTACCTTTGGTGTGTAACGGAGGGGTGGGTCGAGCTAGAATTCCCCACAGGAGTCATAAGCTTGGAAGGGAAATGGTGTGTGTAGCGGATGGATTTTTGGGGTTGGTTTTGCATTATTTGTTTTTAAATGATATGATATGAAGTCATTGTGGGCTAAAACCCAAGACCACCGATTTTGATAGGGCTTAGGCCCAATGTGAATATTTGTAAATGATTTGATTGCCAAGGGTTGTGCACACTGAGTTTCGAAACTCACACCCCTTTAATTTAATGTTTCAGGTAATCCCGAATAGACGACTTGACGTGGGAGAGGACTCGGAGATGGCCACACTACAAGAGGCTTGAATTTTCATTTATTTGTTTCAAAATACATGTTTTTAGTTACTTAATTTTCGGTGGATGTAATAAGGCCTTGTACTCCGTTTTGACTTCAGATTTATTTTGGGTTTTGAAATTAAATGTTTATTTAATTATTAAACCTACGTAAGCTCTTATGTTCAAACCTGGTTTCTGAAATACTTAAAATAATAAAATGGGTTTTTATCTTGAATTAATAAGACTAAAAGATTTTGGGCTTTTGGGCCTTAAATTTTTAATTAGCAAAACCATTTTGAATTGTGCCTTTAATATGACATTCCGGATTTGGGCCTAACTTTTAAGTCGGGTTTGGGGTGTTACAGGAGACATGATGACTAGGGATAGCTACACTTGGCTGTTGAATTAATAATGGTAAAGGAAGTGTGGGAGTATTATATAAGGGAGAGATGTTATTCTCCAGTGTTGTTCTTTTGTTTTATTTTTTTTGTTATTTCTTCATCTTCTTCACTAGTCTAGTTGTAAGAGAAAGATTAAAGAATGGTTTGTATGGAAGAAAGAGGCTAAAGTTTGTGCATAATAATTGAGAATTTATCAAGGGTAGGCTTCCTAACCTTTTTGTATTCACAGATTGAATAAAAAGGGAGAAAATTAAGGATTTCAGTTAATCCATTGATTCTATTCTATATTGGATAAGGTTGCAGATAATCAATTAAATGGCCTCTGCATGAAAACAAATTATGGTTCTTGTGATGATAAATTATCTTCGCTGGAATTTTAAAATGGTTGTTATGTTTTTTTGACTAAGGAGGCTCAAGTAGCAAGGGAAACGTTAAGTAGATGGGTTTAGCGTCAACTTCCAAGTGATTTCCAAAACTCAAGTTTTAAATTGTTGTTCATATATTTTTGACATCGTGTGCTGGGCATGTCTAAGTGAATGTTGTGCAAATAATAAGTTACTCTATAGTTGGATATTGATGTATCGTGATGCATGTTGTGTAGATATGAAAATGAAAATTGGTTGTAAGTTTAACCACATTGAATAGATAAAATGTTTGGTGTAATGTGTATTGAGCATGAATAGTAGTATTGGTTGAATGCTTGTGTATGAAATGAATGTTTATGAATTATAAGCGGAGTTGTGGAGGTCTGCTGAAATGTGGTTATGATGGGAGGAGCGAAGAATATGATATGTTACACATTTTAGCCTTCGATATGGCAAGTGAATGCAAACTGAGATTGACAAATGACCCCGGCCTTGCGGGGAAACACTTATGTGTTAAAATTAAAAGAAGGATCTGTAGAGGTTCGGGCAGACTATACAGAAAATGAGTATTAATAATATTTGGCTTTGCGGAGGTTCAAACGGACTGTACGGAGAAAGTTGTGCACTAGTATATGAAAGACATTTAAGAGTAGTATACAAAATCCCTTTAAGGGTGGTAAAAGACACTATGAAGCAGGAGGCTTTAAGCTGTATATGTGAATGCAAATCCATGGCCATGACATGATCTAGGGAGGTCTACGAAATAGTTTACATTTAAGAATCCGCCGGACATGCCTATAGGGCATAATCTAGTGGAGGTCTGCAAGATAATTTGCATGTGTAAATCTGTGTATAGGTCTGCATCTATGTTCCGTGTATATAAGTTGTAATATATTTCTATGTATATATCCAAAGGTACGAGCTATCCATTTATACAACTCGTATGTGAGAAATGATAGCCCATCATCTTTGCCTATTTGATTGAGATGAGTTGATTTTCTTTATTAATCCATAATGGGGTTTTCTTTTATGAATCTACCAATATTTTTTGTAAGTATGAATCTGCATACCTGGGTCTGAAACATGAATCATAAGGATCGTTCTATGGATCTAAGTCTATCAGGACAAGCTACTAATAACAGTTCGCAACAAAAACTATTCGCCAAGATCTATCTTATTTGGTTATCTGTATTTGTTAGTGCAAGACGTGCTATGGAAATTATCTATGGGTCTTCTTTCATAAGTCAACAAGTTAAAATCCATAAGGATTATCTCAAGTACGTATTTGCACAAGAGTCTGCAAGGACAACGATTGGAGAAAGAATCTGCAAATATATTTGCCACAATGATAAATGTCTATACTATTTTATCCCCAATTATATATCTATGGAATTCTAATAAATGGAAGCCTAATATGTGCAAGATTGTGTATAGTCCGAATTTGAAATCTCCTAATTTCAAATTGTCCGTACTGGATCCAATGCAGTTGAACCACCTGAATTGTTCACCAAGATGCGCAAGGGAACAATCGGTGGTGTCATTAAAGATAATGTACCAAGTACAAGTTGAGCCAATTTGAGCATCGTCAAGACTACGCCAATGATTGGTGAACCGTCCTAGTGTAGGAAGTCAAACATGAAATTGGAATTATGTAGTACAGGCTTTCTAACATTGCGCTGATAAAAGGGTATGGACAACTCAGAAAGTTCATTTGAACTTACCTATATGTTATTGTACTGTAGGTAAAAAGGGGAATTCAAGGATTCAATGAGGGACCAAGCTAGAATCTGTCGTCCTCAGATGGACATACTTCTTGGTTGTAGTATGCATACAGCAGGGCGACTTAGAGGCGGAGCCTCAAGGTCAAAGTCGAATTTGTATTTAGATATGGTTAGAAGATTAATTTCAAGACTAAGTAAATATTTAATATGTTAAAGTTACTTTGTGGAATTTTTGTATCTTAAGCTAGAAGTATATAAGCGAAATAAATTCACGTATGTAATGAAGTTAATTAACTAACCGTGTTTAAATAATAATGTGTAATGATTTGAATATGAATTGTGGAATATATTAATAAATGTGTTAGTTAAATTTCAACATGAAGCGTAGCACCCTGTAGTCCAGATCCGGTGATCGGGTTAGGTATGGGGTGTTACAATCAATCTTCAATATATTTTATACTATCTCCGTAAATATTCTTATTTAATAATTACAAACTCAGTTTATAGAAATGGGGTTCCGAAATTGCATTTTCTGACACTACTGAAAATCGGGTCATTACATATGTCACTTGGTTATTAACAAATAGTCATAATTATTCAAGTACATATTTATTAACAAATAGTCATAAATTTGTCATTTGGGTAGTTATGTCTCTATGAAGACACATAAGACCTCTTATAAAAAGAGTGGAATTTCATTTGTATGACACACCAGAAAAACACATCAAAAGTTTCTTTCTATTCTCCTACCATCTTTTAAATTTCTAGATTGTACTATAAAGAATTACTATATAAAATCTTTATAGAAATTGATATCCTTTCTATGCTCCGCTCAATGCTCAGTGGATTGTTACTATTAGTGCAAAACGTAGACAGTCATTGGGCTTCATTGTATCTTTGAGGTTCAATTGCCAGTAACTACCAATACGAATTAATTTATTTGATATGTAAAATCAGAATACAAAGCCTAAAGATTGTATAAAAAAGATAATTTACAAAACATGAACTGAACTATGATAATCCCGTGATTACTTAAGAAAATGAAACTATGAAATATTGATTTTTACACTATGAATTTAACCAGATAATATGTTATAATGAATTAGTAGCATGCTTATGTATTAATGTGTGTATGTAACGAAATCAAATTATGATTAGCACCACTAAGCTTCTTTGCTTAGCATGCAAATTTGTTCATTTTTCGCGTGCAAGTAAATGCAAATGTTATTTTGATCATGAGTTTGAAAGCATCCGAAGATTTTATCCTTAGCTCAACTAATGTTGGTGATTTTCCTTTTAAACTTAGTTGTAAAAATACATGTACCTAAGTTAGTAAAGTGAATTACGAGTCCTATTGGATATTTTCATATATTTTATGTTTTGGTCAATTTGGATCTGTGAAACGTTACTTGATGAATTTTAATGTTTGATTAATGAACTAGTACGCATGTTCATAGGTATTAAATCACTTAATTAATCAAGCTAAGGTATAACATATTGAATGTTATGTTATTGAATGTCTATATATGTTTTAGAGATTAAAGCGATATATGTATTATGAATTGGTATTATGCTTGCCTAGGTTAGGCTTATATCAGAATTCATTTGAATGTGTTAAAATGTGCATAATATGTAATATCTCGTTTTTCAGTAGTATCAAAAATAGTGATTTCGGGACCAAAACTCCGATATGTGAAGTTTTTTATTATTTAATTAATGCTTATAGAGTTATATGAGGGTCATATTAAAATATGGTTAAGAAATTTTAATGTTTAGATAGTTAATTAAGTAAAAAGGATTAAATTATGAAAGTGGTGAAAGTTAGTTGTTATTAGTGAATTGAATTTTTATAGCTATAGAAACTTAGTTGATGGCCTAAATTTAGAATATATTTGGGCTGGAAATAAGAGGATAAATATTGGGCTAGCATGAATAAATGGCAAATTTTGCTAAACTTGGAGATTTTAAGTTTAAGGACTAAATTGTAAAAAATGTAAAAGTTCAAGGAAAATGTGTAATTAATAAAAGTTTAAGGGTCATATGCATTGAATTGAATGTGAATTTAATAGATTGTATTTAATTACTATATAGATCAAGATTTGAATCAAAAAGACAACAACCAAGGAAAAGGAAAAATTACGGAGTAGTCCCTATGCTTAAAACGGAAGTGTTTTAGGGGTAAGTTCATAAATATTGCTATTTAATATGTTTCACTTGTAATTTATATCATTATTATCTTGTTAGTTGATCCCTTTGTATGTACATGTGAATATAATTTAGTTAAATATATAATTATTAGAAATGCAAGTATTACATATATATATATATGAAATTGAGAAGTGGTTATTAATAGTAATTCTTGCATATGATATGAATTGTATGAGACTGTAATGAGTTTTAATATGTATACGGAAATGTTCAAGTGCCTTCATTGCACCTCAGTACCCTTGTAAACAGTTCGGTGTCCCTGTTTGCACAACTGTGCCCTTGATTACACACTCATGCTCCTAATTGCACTTTAGTGCCCCTATTTTGCATCTATGATACCCCTAAAAATGAGTGAGGTTCGATTATGTGAACCAGGTAATGATGAACTTGAACAATTGATATGAAGAATTACATGGAGTTGACATATTTTAGTTATCATGAATTCTTGAAAACTTATAAACAAAGCAATTGAGAATTTTAGTTATCATGTTATAATTTTTAAGTGATTCCTTTACTAAAAGCAAGTCAAGTAGAATTTACACTATGATCTTACTAAGCCATATAAGCTTAATGATTTTTCTCATGTCATTTTGTAGTTAACGATTGCAGACTGCTCGAAGGATCGACATCAAAGCTCACACATCCATTTACTTTTGGTAGCTTTTATATCTCTTTTTGGGTTGTGGCATTTATATAGGTTTTGTTGTAAGAAATTTAACATTAGAAGTTTGGAAGATATGAAAAGCTATTTAGTATTTGTGTTTATGTTATGTGTTGTTGAATGGTAAATTTTAATAATATGTTTAGAAGATAATAGTGTGGTTGGTTATGAAAGTTGAATTAAGGAAGGGACACGCCAGTGTGGCATATCACATGCCCATGTTCCACACCCGTGTAGATTTACTTTTCATTTCGAACCTACAGGGATTTTCACACAGCTTGACTCACGCCCGTGTCCCTCACACGGCCACAATACGCCTGTGTCATAGCCCGTGTGCAAAAATCTTGCCATTCTGTTTCTGACGTCATCACCCCATAAATGTCACACGGCCAAGGCACATGCCTGTGTTCCTAGACCATGCGGCAAATTAAATTCCTAATTCAGGTGCAGTCTTCACACGGCCTGGGCACACACCCATGTCCTATGGCCATGTCTTCCACACAGTTGAGACACACGGCCGTGTCCAAGCCCGTGTGGTTACTACTGAGCATTCTGACTTGCCAACTTCGCATGCAGGGGGACACATGGCCTAACTACATCCCCATGGGGCAGACCGTGTGTCGCACATGGCCTAGACACATGCTCTGTGCCTACCCATGTGGACAAGAATAAGGCTATTTACCAAACCCTTTCTACCACCCCTACTTGTACTACATAAACCACATCAAGCAACCAACCCATTCATGCATAGTTACACAAATTGATCAGCCATGCAACTTGCACATTCATGAATAACATCATCATTTCATAGATTAATAAGAAAGAGCCATCAACTATGGCCTTTATACAAAAGAATTCATCCTCAAATGAGCCAACACATTTGGCCAAGGAAATATAACATTCAACTAAATCTAAGTCCCTATACATTTCATACTCAAAATGATAAATCTAACTTTACCAAAATGTGTGGATAGTGTAGGTAATCCTTCGACTATCTTCGTATCCCGAGCTGGCTCTTCGACACTATAAAACAAGGGAAAAGAGAAGGGAGTAAGCTTTAAGCTTAGTAAGCCTATATGTAAACAATAAGCATCATACAACATACTTTGTAACACCCCAAACTAGGCCTAAACTTCACGACCGGATCTGGCATGTCACATGGAAGGGTTGTTAAATAAAGTTACGTGTTTGTTAAAATGTTCGTATTCATTTTAAACTTCGAGTTTAGGCGTTTGTTTATAAAAACCCATTTAACTCAATGTCCATTTTAGAAAAGTTGTGATTAATTTGGAAACTACTTTTATTAGGGGAATCGAGTTTGAATTGTTGGTAAAATCTTGTTTATAACAGAAACCAGCTTCAGTGAATTTCGAACATGTGATGTTTTGAAACTGTTTTCGACATTTAAGAGAACCTAGTGTTCAATCAATTATAGTTTGAAAACCGTTCGTTAACGTTTTGAAAAAAAATAAACAGGTGTTAAGGTTTTAGGAAAATCCCGTATTGAACATTTAATAATAAGCAAAAACCAAGTTAAAAGTTAAAAACCAAATAAAATACCAAAGGCCTTATCACAAAACATAAATCCAAATTAAAATAAAATTTAAGGTAAAGTAAGACGGGATTTACTAAAGAAACGATGTATGGCCACCACAGAGTCCACCTCGGCTCCAAATCCTCAATGTTGGGGATCATCTACAAGATTAAGCAGAGAGGGGGGTGAGTTACAAGAACTCAGTGTGTAATCCCCTAATCGGATATTAACTAGGCCTTAGCCCTTATGGAAACAAAATAGGCCTTAGCCCTATCAGCATGATAATACAGACAATGCGTGCAATACAACCTGGCCCAGCCTAATATTCCATCTGCTACACACCTCCCGTATCCAGCCTAACACACCTGTGGAGATTTCTACAATCGACCCTCCATCCGCTACACACCTCAATGGCAGTCAGACTACTCATCGCTGAATTTGTGGTAGAGCCACCAGATTATCGAAATAAACGTGGCATAGCCACCGGACAAAATGTGACGGAGTCACCGGAATATGTGGCAGAGCCAACGAAATACACTTCCTCGATCATCAATATCCCAATCCCATGTAACATATCATGTCATAATAATATAGGGTATGCATGAACGTACTAGCATAGCAGATAATCAGATCACATACAATCATACTAAATCTACCGAAAAGAATATAGTCGTAAATTTACTTACCTGAGTTATTCCCAGCTCACCTGCTAGGGGCATCACAATAGCTTACCCATTATGGGTAATTCGGCTTTTAGCCGACATACAGAATAATACAAAACAAACGAAATAAGGTGTGAGATTACACACCTGATTACATAGAGAACTACACACTCCCGGTCGATGTCACCCTCACTATCACGAACAACTACGATTTACTTATCCAAATCTGATGTCGTCTCCCTTCCACAACCCGGCAAAAAATCCCGAATCGCTGACACACTACGCCGTTTGAACTTAGGAGCGGAGACTACGAGTCCACTCCCCTTAGGCTCCCTTAACACAACCCCCTTAGATCGGCTATCACTCGCTTCCATGAAGAAAGTCTTGATCAGTAAAGTATCACAATGAAAGAATGGTGGTTGTCTAACAAGAAGGTTCGGTTATGGCAGAGTAAAACGAAAAGAGAATAGTTGCAAAGAAACCAGAGAGAAAAATCCTTACCTTGATTAATGAGGAACCGTACAACAACTGATTCGGCTATGGAAATGGACCAAAGTGAATCTTAGATCGAAGAGAAGTCGACTGAAGAGAGATTCGACCCTTCCCAAAAGAAAACAAAGGAGTTTTAGATTACAACCAGTGGTTAAGTTTGGCCTAGCCAAACCAAGAGAAGAAAGAAAACAAGAACATAAATGAAAGAGAAAGAATCATTACCTTAATATCGGAAATAAGCCGAATGGAACGGTAAAATTTGGCACCAACAGCAAGACCCAAGCACTCTAGATTCGGCTATAGCAACAGAAGCGAAACACCAATTCAGATTGGGGAAAAATAGAGGTTCGATTTAATAGAGAAGAGTAGAGAGTAGAGAAGTAAAGAAGAAGAATTAAGGTTCGGCTATGTGGGAAAACAACTAGTAAGAAATGGAAAAGAGAGATTCGACTATAGGCAAAAGAAATGAGAAACCGCTTCAAAAAGAAGAAAAAGGAGATTCGAACAAAGGAGAAAATAGCAGTAAAGAGAGTGAAGGAGAGGAATGTTTCGGCTAAGTTGAGAACAAAAGAGGAAAGAGGAGATGAGAGTTGGAGAGAATGGATGAAGAGAAGAATGCACGAGTGGTCACTCTATAGATCTGGCTAATACTAAAGAGACAAGAAGAGATGAAGAAAGTGAGCTGAGAGTTTCGGCACAAGCAAAGAATAGGAAAACCCAAAATAAAAATCAAAAAGAACTTTGCAAAATTCGATACCCCCACACATATGACCGAAAGTGCTTCCTAATACTTCTTAGCCGAATTTCACCCCCTCCTTCCAAATTCCCATTTTCGGCCAACCATCACCACACTCCAAAATCCCTTGATTCCCTCCTTGATTTGCTCCCCCATTCACTCTCCACCACCCTTTCAAATTATTTGAAAGAGTCTTCAACCACCAAGGCAGAGTTCTAGCTGGACTTTACCTCTTCCTCTTGCTCAGCACAAAATAAAAGCTGTCAGATGCCACCTGTGAGACTCGAACTCTCCCCCTCCATACTCCCCTTGTAACGCCATACCACTAGGCCACACACTTCACTTGTGTCTTAAAACATACACAACTAAAAATAAGTCTTTAGCCAAAGTCTAATTCTATTTAAAAGAGAAAAATCTTAAAAAAAATGCAAGTACCAAGACTAGAATCTTAGATCCCTTGCCTCCCTGTGGTGTCACTCCCTTGCTCCCTAAGTGGCGTCACTGCCACTCTACCACACTCCTTTTTGTGTCAGCAAAACACCAACAATTTCCCTTAAGCCTTGCCTCCTACAGCTCTCCCCACCTAAGTGCCCAAAAACCAAAATTCCCTCAGGGCTTAGGCTCGAACCCGGGCCTCCCTGAAACCCCCGAACACACCCGAATAATAAACTTATTGCACACAACATATGCAATAATGCAAAAATGCCAGACCCCTATTTTCAGGATGTTACATACTTGTCAAACGAAAACATTACATACTAAGTAAAAACAATTCAGATCCTCAAAATCATGCTTACTCATTTCAAACCTTACCACATCCCAAGCACATATCATGAAATATTGCTCACATTTACTTGCACTTATACCCTGCACTTATCACCACAAAGCTACTTGTACTTACACTTAGACAAGTTTCTCGATGAACACTTCGGAATAATGTTAGATACTCGGTGGTTTCGCACACAGCCCACCAATGATAATAAATACGATGGTATCGCACACAGCCCATCGTTAATAAATAACAAGGTGGTATCGCACACAGCCCACCCATAATAAATAAATACGGTGGTATCGCACACAGCCCACCAATAATCACATGTTCACAGATATTTATCTGCATCCATTTTCCTATTCCGAAGGTTCATCCGAGAATTTTCTCACTTTCTATCATTTTTAATAGATCTTAAAAATAATCGTTCGCATTCACACAATGCATTAATAAGTAAAACATACGCAATAAAGATGTAACGTTTACGCATAAACTTACATTGATACAAAATATGCCAATTGCAATTTAGTCTGAAACCTTGCCTTTTCCTCGGTCAAGGTTGATTCCACGTTCTTCTTGATCTATAATGACATATTTAGCTTATTAGATACTCACATTGATCAAATTACTCCAACATTCCTATTTTGGAAAAATTACAGTTTTGCCCCTGGGCTTTTGCAAAAATTACGATTTTGCCCCTAAGCCCGTAAAATGAAATGTGTTCATTTTTCACACCCCCAAGCCTAGCCAATTCATATTCCCTCTTATAGCCACTTAATATTTCAATTATTACACACATTCACCACATATTTTACAACCTTTACAAAAAGGTCCTATTAGGTGTTTTCATGAGAAATCCTTTCACAAACGTTTTTCATTTAACAACTAAGTTTTTCATGAGAAATCACCAAATTTAATACACCAAAATTTTCACACTCATAAAATCATGATATAACACATAAAATAATATAAAAATAATTTTCTCCGATCTCAGATTAGTGGTTCCGAAACCACTGTTTCGACTAGCCCCAAAATTGGGCTGTTACAACTCTCCCCCCTTGGGAGATTTTTGTCCCCGAAAATCTTACCGGTAAAGAGGTTTGGGTACTATTCTCTCATGGCTTCTTCTGGTTCCCATATAACCTCTTCTACACCATGCTTTTGCCACAACACTTTCACTAAGGCTATGCTTTTGTTCCTCAACTGTTTAACATCTCGAGCCAAAATCTTAATTGGTTCCTCTTCATAGGTCATATCCGATTGTATCTCAATTTCGGTCAGAGGAATCACATGCGAAGGATCAGAACGATATTGTCACAACATCGACACATGAAACACGTTGTGTATTTTTTCTAACTCTGCCGACAAAGCTAACTGGTATGTTATTGGTCCAATCCTTTCAATAACCTCATACAATCCTATGAATCGCGGACTCAGTTTGCCGTTCCGGCCAAATCTCAATATTTTCTTCCATGGGGATACTTTCAGAAATACTTTATCACCCACCTGAAACTCAATTTCCTTCCTTTTCAAATCTGCGTATGACTTCTGTCGGCCTGATGCAGTTTCTAGACTATCACGGATCACTTTCACTTTCTCTTCGATTTCTCTAACCAAATTAACCCCGTGAATTTGCTTTTCACTAAGCTCAGTCCAATAAAAAGAAGTCCAACACTTGCGACCATATAAGGCTTCATACGGTGCCATCTGTATACTCAACTGGTAACTGTTGTTGTAGGCAAATTCAACCAAAGGTAGATATTTTTCCCAACTACCTTCGAACTCTAAAACACAGCATCGGAGCATGTCTTCTAGAACTTGAATCACTCTTTTAGATTGACCATCAATTTTCAGATAGAACACGGTACTGAAATTCAATTTTGTACCCAAGGCTTCTTGCAACTTTTTCCAAAACCTCGAAGTAAACCATGGATCTCTATCCAAAATTATGGACATAGGCACCCCATGTAATCTCACAATTTAGGCAATATACAGCTCAGCCAACTTGTCAAGTGAGTAATCAACACGTACCAGTATAAAGTGTGCCGAGTTCGTTAATCTATCAATGATGACCCACACAACATCTTTTTTTTTCGGGGTCGTAGGTAATCCCATTACAAAATCCATTGTGATTCGGTCCCACTTCCACTCGGGAACCATCACTGGCTGAAGTAAACCCAAAGGTACTTGATGCTTGGCTTTCACTTGTTGATAGATCAAACACTTTGCAACAAATTTGGAGACATCTCTTTTCATACTCGGCCACCAATACAACTTCTTCAAGTCATTAAATATTTTTGTGCTACCTGGATGTACGGACAAGCAACCATTGTGTGCCTCATGTAAAATTTTCTGAATCAACTCATCATCTTTAGGTACACAAACCCTATCATGGAACATCAAACAACCATCTGAACCAACCCGAAATTCAGAGTTATTTCCCGATTCACACTGAGCTCTTTTAACTTGCATTTAACTATCATTCTTTTGAGCTTCACAAATCTGCTGAAGAAACAATGGTCTAGCCCTCAACTTGGCCAATCAGATAATGTTAAGCTCATACTCGTAGCTCTCAAAGCATATAGGGATTTTCTGCTCAAGGCATCTGCAACCACATTCACTTTCCCCGGATGGTAATCGATTACTAGCTCATAATCCCTTAATAATTCGAGCCACCACCATTGTCGCAAATTCAAATCCTTTTGGTTCATCAAGCATTTCAAACTCTTGTGATCGGTAAAGATTCAGCATTTGTCACCATATAAATAATGACGCCAAATCTTCAACGCAAAAATGATAGCAGCCAACTCTAAATCGTGCGTCGAATAATTCTTTTCATGCGGTTTTAGCTGTCTCGAGGCATAAGCTACCACTTTACCCTCTTGCATCAACATACAGCCAAGACCATTTAATGACGCATCACTATAGATCACAAACTCCTTTCCCGACTCAAGTTGTACTAAAATTGGTGCTTCAATTGACAATGCTTTCAGCTTCTCGAAACTCTGTTGGCACCTCTTTGTCTATTCAAACTTAACATCTTTATGTAGCAATCTCGTCATCGATGTAGCAATCATGGAGAGCCCTTTAATGAACCATCTGTAGTAACCCGCTAAGCCTAAAATGCTCCTAATCTCTGAAACATTCCTTGGTAGTTCCCACTCCACAATAGCCAAGATCTTGTAACACCACTCGCCCGAGTTCAATGTCGAAGTCGGGTTTGAGGCATTACCTAACTTATCACACCTAAACATCTTAAATCGGGCTGTAAGATTTCATTTGACCCCATCATTTGCTCATTCTTGGCTCAAGAGGCCCTAAACATACCTCCGAGAGGTTCGGGAACTTAATCTGGAACTTTTATGAGCTGGGAAAACTTTTCCTCAAAACAAGGGCCATACGCCCGTGTTGGTCTAGGGACACGCTCGAGTGCCCCTAAGGCATGCCCGTATCTTCTGCCTGTGGTCGATCCTGACCAAAACACACGGCCTAGACACATCCGTGTCTTCTACCCGTGGAGCTCTCTGACTATGACATCACCAACCCTTACTCGGCACACGGCCCAGGGCACACACTTGTGTGGCTGGCACGTGGTCACCTCTGATTAATCCACACGGCCAGTCGCACACTCGTGTACTACCACTGTGTGGCGATTTAAATTCCAAATCTTAGATGCAGATTTCACACGGCCTGAGCACACACCCATGGACTGACCGTGTGACACACACGGCCTAGACACATGCCCATGTGCCTATCCATGTGGACAATAACAAGGCTATTTGCCAAGCTCTTTGCAATCCCTAGTTCAAACCATATGAATCCGTTAAACTTATCAATGAACAACTCATAACTCAAAGGCACATCTAAGAACTCAACAAGACATCCATACACAAGGGCATACACTCCATGAAAATCATCTTCATTAAGCAAAAGAATTTGCCAAGTATTGACCTAACCTAATAAGCCATTTACAAAATGACTTTAGTAACATATATACCAACACTTTGGCTAACAATTACAACTTAACAAAATACTCGAGTCCTATACATGCCAGACTCAAAATAAGTCTAATTTGTTATACCAAAATGATGTCGATAGTGTGATTTCCGAGCTCCGACGATCCATGTTCTTTGAGTTATCTTGGCAAAACTACAAGGGAAAAAAAGGCAATGAAAGGGGTAAGCATAAAACTTAGTAAGTTTGCATGGAAATATATAGCAACAATAAGCTCAAAATATAATCCATCCATGGCATTAACTAACCACACAGAAGTCATATGCTCCTTGTCATACTTACTTACAATTGCCCTTTTTTAGCACATACCATGCCACACATCGAAATCGATTCTTTGTGACTCATTTACGAGTACTTGTATTCACTCATTCACAGAACTTTAGTACGATTATCATTTCTACTTCAAAACTCATCTACTTATCCCATTAATCACTAGGTATAGTCAAAGGTGCATATTCATCGTCATTCATGTAGGTACGAAGCCAATGCCACATCCCCGAAGTGGTCTTACATGGAGTCACCTCTAAATGCTAATGCCATATCCCGAATATGGTCTTGTATGGACTTTCACATCGAGTATCGATGCCATATCCCGGATATGGTCTTATACGGGATCTCAACTCAGTGCCGAGGCCATGTCCCGAACATGGTCTTATACGGAACCTTATCTATCTCATCTCTCGATGATAGCATTTTCATATTCAATATGGTCACTAGGACTTCATCATCTCATTCAACATTAACTACTCAATTTAGTAAAGCGTCATGCATCAATATAATGTCAAGCATTCTCAAACATGCTAACATAAATGTCGAATCTATTACATACAAACTTACCTTGATTTCAAAATGAGCTAGCTCGACGGTCTAGTCCAAGACTTTGTTCTTTCCCCGATCGAGACGGGTTCTCGGTTCTTCTTACTCTATAACAGTAATTTAGCTCATTTTAATCATCACATTAATAAAAGCATTTCAATGATCATGCTTTGGCAAAATTACTATTTTGCCCCTAGACTTTAGTAAAATGACCATTTTGCCCCTAGGCTCGGAATTAAATTCTAATCACATTTTTACCTTCCACAAGCCTAGGTGAACATTTAATACTCTTATAGCTATCATCAAAACTCAACATTTCACACTCTTACTACAAATTTTATAACCTTTTCATCAAGGTACTATTTGGTGTTTTCAAGACAACACCTTTCATAAAAGTTGTGCATCTAACAACTAAGACTAAATTTCTTCCATAAAAATGTAGCAAATAAAAATGATAGCTCTCATGTCAAAACTCTAAACTCTTCACCATATTGCACATTAGTCCCCTCATTTCAAAGCTTAAGCTTTAGGGGTCTCAAAAGTACAACTATTTTCAAGAAAAGATCACTAGAGCACTTACTAGGATGGAGGAGAGCTTGCTGAAAATTTTGAGCTTTCAAACTCCTATGTTGCTTACAAATTTTGGTGGAGAAAATGGAGAGAAAACATGATAGCTTTTCTTTCTTTATTCCAATATTAAACTAGTCAATTTGATCACCAACTATTACCAACTTTGACTAACATTGTCCATCTTTATCTCCTATGGCCGGCCATGTTAATATTGGGGGTCTAATTGTCTTTTAAAGACCTCCAATTATCAATCTATGGCTATTTGGTACCTTTAGCTTATAGAATGGAACTTTTGCACTTAATGCGATTTAGTCCTTTTTTGCGATAAATCAAGAAATCGCTAAAAATTAAAGTACCAAAATTCTCATATACATATACCATCATGCTCTGACTCATAAAATGACATGAAAATAATTTTCTCTGACCTCAGATTAGTGGTCTCGAGATCACTGTTTCAACTAGCCTCTAATTCGGGCTGTTACAGATCTTACTCGAATCAACTCTAATTCCATCACTTGGTACAATGTGTCCTAAGAATCCGACCTCTCGGAGCCAAAACTCACTCTTGCTAAACTTAGCATACAACTGTTTATCTCTTAAGGTCTGCAAAATAGTTCTTAAATGCTCCCGGTACTCACTCTCATCCCGAGAATAAATTAGTATATCATCAATAAAAACAACTACAAATTTATCCAAGTACGACCGGAAGATACGGTTCATTAAATCCATAATTACTGCAGGAGCATTCGTTAAGCCAAAGGACATGACGAGGAACTTGTAATGCCCATTCCTTGTTCAAAATGTAGTTTTCGATACATCTTGCTCCTTAACTCTCAACTGGTAATAGCTAGACCTTAAGTCTATCTTAGAAAACACCGTGGCTCCATTCAATTGGTTGAACAAATCGTTGATCCCTGGCAAAGGAAACTTATTCTTCATTGTCACCTTATTTAGCTATCTGTAGTCTGTATACAGTCTCATCGACCCGTCTTTCTTCTTCACAAAAAGTACCGGAGCACCCCACGGTGAATAGCTCGGTCTTGCAAAACCTTAATCCGTTAACTCTTCTAGCTGAACCTTTAACTCTTTTAACTCCAACGGTGCCATCCTATACGGGGCAACTGATATAGGTTCCGTACCCGGAACTAACTCAATGCCAAACTCGACCTCTCTAACTGGAGTCAATCCAGGTAACCCTTCCGAAAACACATCCGGATACTCGCACACTACAGGCACTGATTCAATCTTTACTTCTGACTCTTGGGAATTCAACACAAATGCGAGATAGGACTCATACCCTTTTCTCATGTATTTCTCAACTACCATAGACGAAATCACTACAGGCAAACTATCTAATTTACCTGATTCAACCCGAATGATATCTCCATTTACACATCTTATTTCAATAAACTTACTACCACATTTTACTAAAACATTATGAGCAGTCGACCAATCCATGCCAAGAATTAGGTCAAATTCATCAAATGGAAACAACAAGAGATTAGCCAGAAAATAATGACCTCTAATCGTCAAGGGACAATTTCTACACACTTTGTCAACTAGCACATCCTTGCCTAACGGGTTTGACACTTTTATCACAAATTTTGTAGACTCAACAATCATATTCATGCTAGATACCAATTTCATGCAAATATAGGAATGGGTAGACCCCGGGTCAATCAAAGCAACAACAGAGATATCATGAAGAGAAAAAGTACCCGTTATCACATCTGGAGATGATGCCTCTTCGCGAACACGAATGGCATAAGTCCTTGCAGGTGCTCTGCCTTCTGATCTCACAGCAGAATCTTTAGGTGCACCTCTGATCTCTAGTCCCACTTCCCGGGTTCCTCTATGGTTTACCCCTCGAAGGCACATTGCTCGCTCTTACTTCTTGTTTTCTGTCTCTCTCATCCTTCTCAGGACAATTTCGAATGAAGTGGTCTAATGAACCGCACTTGTATCAATCTCGATTGTTTCCCCAACACTCTCCAGTATGTTGTCTACCATAATTTGGACACTCGAGTTTATTTGACTTCGCATTGCCCACACTTGCCATCGAGGTGGCTTGAACTCTAGAACCCGAATATGTGTTACCACGATCTCGGTATGAATACCCAGCTGAAGCGGTCGTCTGAGGGTTTGTTTCCTTGGACCTCTTTGATTGAGTTTGAAATGACTTACTCATCAGCCTCTTCCTTACATCTCGGGCCTCAATCATAGCTTTTCTATTTTCCTTATTCAACTCTTTAGCCTTGCAAGCTCTATCGACCAACACTATGGATTCTTTCAACTCTAAAATCCTAACTAACAATCCAATATCCTAGTTTAGCCCATCTTCAAATCTCTTGCACATAATAGCTTCCATAGACACACATTCTTGAGCATACTTACTAAGTTTAACGAATTCACGTTCATATTCTGCCACAGTCATTTTGCCTTGCTTCAATTCAAGAAACTCTTTCCATTTCTGATCAATAAATTGCTGACTTATGTACTTCTTTCGGAACTCTTCTAAGAAGAAGTCCCATGTCACTCTCTCCCTCGGTACTACAGATGTTAGTGTTTTCCACCAACGGTATGCTGAGTACCGTAGTAATGACACAGTACATTTTAGGCTTTCATCGAGCGTATAAGAAACTTCATCAAACACCCTCATAGAATTCTCGAGCCAGAACTCTGCTTTCTTAGGGTCATCATCTATGTTGGCTCTAAATTCCTCGACCCCTTGCTTTCGAATCTTATCGACCGGGGGTTTAGTCATTCTTACTAAATTTATAACTTGAAAAACTACGGGGACTGGCTAAGGTATAGGAGGGGTGGAGGAGGATGAGCATTAGAAGTTGCTCAAACAAATTCAGTATACCAGTTATTCATCATGTGGAGAAAGGCTTCTTGAGCCTCTTCTCTTTGACCCAAGGTCTCGGGTCTACTTTCTATTGGCACGGTCCCTTGTGAGGGATCCAGTGCATTACTAGCAGCATCATCAGTAGCAGCTCATTCGGGATTCATTTACTATATGAAAACACATTTTAAAACTGTTAGGAGTCATCACACTATCATAATATATTTATGGCATGTATAGCTAGATTCTCACACATGCTATGAAAGTCTGAGAACCGACTAAACCATAGCTCTGATAACACTACATGTAACACACCTTGCCTGTATTCAACGTCAGAATAGGGTACGAGGCATTACTAGACTCATACGCAAGCAATTATATAAATCGAGACATGCTTTTTTCCACTCAAATTTAAAAACTTTTCATGAACCTTCATATCACCCCTTATACAAGCCTACGAGGCCTAAAACACACTTTAGGAACGGTTTAGGTTCAAATCAAACTGTTTAGATGATCTTTGGAATGACCTAGAAAAATTCTCATTAAACAGTCCACACGCCCGTGTGGAGGAAGGGACACGCCCGTGTGGCATATCACATGCCTATGTTCCACACCCGTGTAATTTTACTTCTCATTTCAAACCTACAGGGGTTTTCACACGGCCTAACACACTCCAATGTCCATGGCCCGTGTCCCTCACACGGCCACGACACGCCCGTGTCTTAGCCCGTGTGCAAAAACCTTGACATTCTATTTCTAACGTCATCACCCCATAAATGTCACACGACCAAGGTACACGCCCGCACCCCTAGACCGTGTGGCGAATTAAATTTCTAATTCAGGTGCAAACTTCATACGGCCTGGGCGCACGCCTATGTCCTATGGCCGTGTCCTCCACATGGTTGAGACATACGGCCGTGTCCCAACCTGTGTGGTTACTACTGAGCATTCTGACTTGCCAACTTAGCATGCAGGGGGACACACGGCCTAACTATACGCCCATGGGGCAGACCATGTGTCACACATGGCCTAGACACATGCTCGTGTGCTTACCCATGTGGACAAAAATAAAGCTATTTACCAAGTCCTTTCTACGACCCCTACTTGTCCTACATAAACCACATCAAGCAACAAACCCATTCATGCATAGTTACACAAATTGATCAGCCATGCAACTTGCACATTCACGAATAACATCATCATTTCATAAATTAATAAGAAAGAGCCATCAACTATGGCCTTATACAAAAGAATTCATCCTCAAATGAGCCAACACATTTGGCCAAGGAAATATAACATTCAACTAAATCTAATTCCCTATACATGCCATACTCAAAATGATAAATCTAACTATACCAAAATGTATGGATAGTGTAGGTGATCCTTCGACTATCTTCGTATCCCGAGCTGGCTCTTCGACATTATAAAACAAGGGAAAAGAGAAGGGAGTAAGCTTTAAGCTTAGTAAGTCTATATGTGAACAATAAGCATCATACCACATACTTATCAAACGAAAACATTACAAACTAAGTAAAAACAATTCAGATCCTCATAATCATGCTTACTCATTTCAAACCTTACCACATCCCAAACACATATCATCAAATATTGCTCACATTTACTTGCACTTATACCCTGCACTTATCACCACAAAGCCATATGTAATTTCACTTAGACAAGTTTCTCGATGAACACTTCGAAATAATGTTAGATACTCGGTGGTTTCGCACAGAGCCCACCTATTAACAAGGTGGTGTCGCACACAGCTCACCAATGATAATAAATATGAGGGTATCGCACATAGCCCATCGTTAATAAATAACAAGGTGGTATCGCACACAGCCCACCAATAATAAATAAATACGGTGGTATCGCACACAGCCCACCAATAATCACATGTTCACGGATATTTATCTGCATCTTTTTTCCTATTCCAAAGGTTCATCCGAGAATTTCCTCACTTTCTATCATTTTTAATAGATCTTAACAATAATAATTCGCATTCACACAATGCATTAATAAGTACAACATACGCAATAAAGATCTACCGCTTACACATAAACTGACCTTGATACAAAATATGCCAATTACAATTTAGTCCGAAACCTTGCCTTTTCCTTGGTCAAGGTTGATTCCACGTTCTTCTTGACCTATAATGACATAGTTAGCTTATTAGATACTCAAATTGATCAAATTACTCCAACATTCCTATTTTGGAAAAATTACCGTTTTGCCCCTAGACTTTTACAAAAATTACGATTTTGCCCCTATGCCTGTAAAATGAAATGTGTTCATTTTTCACACCCCCAAGCCTAGCTGATTCATATTCCCTCTTATAGAAACTCAAGATTTCAATTATTACACACATTCAGCACCTATTTTACAACCTTTACAAAAAGGTCCTATAAGGTGTTTTCATGAGAAATCCTTTCACAAAAGTTTTTCATTTTACAACTAAGTTTCATTTTCTTCCATAATATTTCAGAAATAAACACTAATTCTCTTATGGAAAAACCCTAGACTCTCAACCATTTTTCAAAATAGTCCCCTCATTAGTTAGCTTAAGCTTTAGGGGTCCCAAAAGTACAAAAATTATCAAGAAAGACCATAAAAATCACTTACTTGCAAGGCGGATATGTTGCTGAAAATTTCATGCTTCCAAGCCCTTATGCTTGAGTGAAAAATCTGTGGAAGAAGAAGATGATAAGAGAAAAAGATGATAGCTTCCTTTCTTTTTATTTTATTTTATTCCTTAATCACCTAATACCACCAAACATTGACTAAATTAAGTCTCTTGTCCCCCCCTATGGCCGGCTATGACCTTTAAAATTCTATAGCTATTTGGCACCTCTAGCTTGTAAATTAAAGCTTTCGCACTTTATGCGATTTAGTCCTTTTTCGCAATTAAGCACGAAATAACCAAATTTAATGCACCAAAATTTTCATACACTCATAAAATCATGATACAACACATAAAATAATATAAAAATAATTGTATCTGATCTTCGATTAGTGGTTTCGAAACCACTATTCCAACTAGCCCCAAAATCGGGCTGTTACATGTGTCAACCAAGTCAGTGAGTTACACGCCTATGACACAGGCTGGGAAACAATCGTGTGTTCTTAATTTGAATGGTCACACGTGAGCTGTGTCACACGGCCTAACCACACAGCCATGTGACCCCTTTTTACCAAATTTTCAAGTTTTTCCTAAAATTTATGTTTTGATTCATTTTGATCCCCGATTGTTTTCAAACTAATTTTAAGGCCCTGAAAACCCTAATTAAGGCCCATATGCATATTTATTATATGAAATGATATATGTTTATAATTAGTTGAATACTTGTTTTGAATTAAGATATATTGTTCTATTAGGTTCTGTAACACTACGATCCTTAATCCGACAATGGAGACGAGATAAAGGTGTTACATAATAGGTGAAATTATCATTTGGTCTCGAGATAATGAGGCTATTTTCTTGAGACATCAAGAATAACATGTCTATTCCAAATATTTTGGCTTGGGCTTTGGCTTGGGCTTGGGCAAGTAGTTTTACACCCTTTCTTATATTTTTGTACGATTAATATTTTAACGATCTAACCGTTGAATTTATTGATATAATTGAATTTTTCATGCATGTAAATTTTTGAATCAATCAGATATCTTTATCATACCAATATAAAGTGCATATATTAACATTTATTGAATGGTTGAAAGTTTTTTTTTATATAAAATGGTAATACCCCTATACCACTCAGACATGTGTCATTACTAGACATATCATTGACTTAGGTGTTTACTTCACCTTAAGCAGTACCTCCGTAGACCACACATCCTCAACTACTCGCTCAACTCAGAAGAAAGCACCTACATGTATTTGAGTGTGAACACTCCCCTAGTGTGAACACACTTTTAAGACAATAAGGAATCTATTTAGACATAACTACCTTGTATTGATAGTCTCATGAGATACAGGCATGATTATCCTTTACGAATTTTTCGGGGTTAAATGTATATCCTACATGCCATACCAATGGAAAAGGAGACATCTCTTACATGTTTGGGCAAATGATAAAAAGTAATTTTATTATATTTTATTTTTAAATTCTTAAGCTTATTGGTTTTCTAAAGGTAAATAAAATTTTATTTAAAAACAAAATATTCTCAATGTCACATCCCAAAATATGGGTAAATTTTTTATAGGATTAAATTGGTAAATATTGAAAATATTTTATTTTTCTCTTTAGCCATATTGTCGGGTCTCTATTTTTAATTTTCTTATAAGGACTCTGAAAGCCCAATTTTCCCTTCCCAATATTTTTCTTATATGCCACTCATGTTAGGGTTAAAACCCTAGGATATTGCCACCCCTAGATATAAATACATAATTTTTCTAGGCTGGCCACCTTTTTTTTTCCCTAATTTCTTCTTGTGCCGCCCCCTCTTCCTCTTTTTCTTTTCTTCTCTTCACTTTTTCTCCTATTTTCTCCCTCTTCCTTTTTCTCGGTCGTCGCACCATTATAGCCAACGTATTCATCCACCATCGTTGATTTGGAACTGCTCTTTACATTCCTTAAACCGTCAAATCCCTTTCCTTTACCAAATCATCCTCTTTTCGTTCGGATTCCATTCGTGTTTAGATCCATCGACAAAAACTATCGTTATCTTTGGTCGTATGGTGGTAAACTAGTCGATTGGATCTATTAGACCGAGAATCAGTCAATACACCGATCCAAGGAAATAGGTTAAATTGATTGATCTGTGAACCAGTATGAAATGGTTGAAACAAGTTTTTTTATTTTAATATTTTTTATTTTTGTGATTTTTAATAATTTACTTAATTAAACCAGACCAATCAATTGAACTGAAAATCGATTTTTTAATTAATTAAGTTACAGAAACATTGGCTGCTTTGCTTTATTTATTTTTTAAAGAAGCTTTAACTTTGGAAGATTTTTTTTTTTGCGTACATTTAATTTTATCCAAAATCTTGATTTTAAATGAATAAAAAATAAAAAAATTCACTGAAAATTAGAATTCTGCAATGTTTTAATCCTTATTTAAACAATAAAATGAAAATGAAAAAAAATGGGTGTTATACATTTTATTTTGATGAGATTGGATAAGTAATAAATCTATGATTTAAAAAAATACATTTTGATCCCAGGGTTGATAATGTTTGGGTTCTTATCATTCTCTTTATAAAAGTTCTCACTATCACTCTAAAATGATAAAAAGTAATTTTATTATATTTTATTTTTAAATTTTTAAATTTTTTGATTTTTTTAAGGTAAATAAAAATATTCTCCTTCTAATCTAATTTATTTAAAATGTTTTTTTACATCTTCTAGTTTATTTAAAATAATTATTTATTTTAAATAAAAATATTATTCATTTAATTTATTTTTCTAAAAAAACAATATAATGATGTGGCATTAAATTACAAGTTTCACTTGTCACAATATTATAATTACACATTCGATTATTTTTTAAATTTTTAAAATTGCTTATGTACAAAAGAATATATTAGACTAAAAAATTTCAATTCAATTGATTCAATTTTTATATACAAGTAATCAAATAAACTGATTAAACCATAAAAATTGACCGAAACAAATTGAATATATTACCAAAACCAAAATAACCAAATTAAACATTTTTAGTTTGATTTGATAATTTTTTTTTTTTTTGTTTTGTTCTGTTTTTAAGATTTATTTATTTATTTATAAAAAAACTATCATTGTAAAATATCTACAGAAAATATATATTTTTATGTTAATAAATTTATAGAAATTCATGTTTATAATCGATCACTTTATCTTGACGTGATACAAATAGTTAATGTGGCAGTCTCTCAATATGTCGATGTCATATATAAATATAAAATTATTTTTCACATCAAGAATGAATTTGGGCAAATAATTATTCAGATATAGATTCATTCTAATATATTTTAGTAATTATATATATTTATAAAATACTAATTTTTTGGTTATTATTATTTTAAAAAAATATATGAAATATAAATTTTTAAGCATATAAAAATTTATAAAAAGTCCTTAATATTTTAAAAAAACCTAATATATTTATAAATTTATAAAAAAGTATAAACATAAAAAAAAATTAAAATTCATCTAAAATAAAATTCAACAAAGGATTTCAATTTATCCACATTTGAATGCGATTAGGTGCAACTGCAGTGGAGAGATTTGTTTGGACAAGACTGCCACGCCCAACTTTCCCCACCAGCCAAAACACTTGCGTTTTGCAGCTTATTACCATTTTTTTGTCCTTTCTTTTTTATATTTATTATTTCTTTTATGATTTTGATTTTTAAATTATTTTTAAAAAATAAATAATCTGAGATTTCAATGCTTAATTATATAAAAATAAGAAATTATAAATTATATAATTATATGAAGAAGCTAATAATTAAATGACTATTTTAATTATATATATGATTAATTTAATATAAATATGATAATATTATTGAGTGTACAATTTTAAATTTTGAAATAATATAAAATGCATAAAAATAAAAATATATAAAGAAATTTTGTTAGGTTTTGATTTGAATAGATTCATGTATTAAATAATATGAAGGTAGATATTTTAAAAATTGATCAAAGTATTTGTACTAAAAAAATATCCAAGTGTTATAAATAAATATGAATGTCCATATTCTAACCCCCTCATTTATAAGGTAAAACCCCTCATTCATTGCAACTTATTTAATGTATTAATGAAGCACTTAAATAAGCTTCATTTATTGTGTTGCATAGAATTTTGTTTAGTTATAAATAAGACTCTTTCATAAATAAAAAGAGAGATACGAGAAAATTATCTGTTTACTTTAAGTATTCTTTTATTTGATTATTTTATAATACATTATCAGCACGAGCTTCTACGAGTTCATAGTGAAGTTCACGTCATTTCGACTTTATATAATTTGCCCGTATAACTCCCGTTAAACTATGTACGGTATATGTATTTTCATAATTCTTTTATTTTATTTTCTAGATAAAATATTTGCTTTGGGTAATATTTGCACATTTATTTTTACAACTAAAATCTAGTAATGATAATTATATATTCATGATTTTTTTTATTAAAAGATATTTCAATTAATTTAATTTGTGTTAAGTTATTATTATGACTATTCCTCTTTATGCAAATATCTGATATACATATTATTATTTAGCAAATTTGGTATATATAATTGAATTATTTCACGATTGAGAATACTTATTATTTTACTAATATTTTTTTTTATTTTGATTCAAGTGATTATAATGTCAAATATTGCCAAACTTGAATTTGCGGCCTTAGACATCTCAGGCAAGAATTATTTGTCATGGGTGTTAGATGTTGAAATTCACCTAGATGCTAAAGGTCTAGGAAATACTATATTAGCAGATAAAGAAGCATCTAATCAAGACAAGGCAAAAGCAATGATTTTCATCCGTCATCATCTGCATGAAGGATTAAAAGTGGAATATCTCACTGTGAAAGACCCTCTTGAGTTGTGAAAAAATTTGAAAGAACAATTTGACCATCAGAAAACTGTGATACTCCCTAAAGCTCGTTATGATTGGATGCACTTACGGTTACAAGATTTTAAGACTGTAAGTGAATACAATTCAGAACTTTTCAAAATTAGTTCTCAACTAAAATTAAGTGGAGAAAATATAACTGATGAGGACTTGTTAGAGAAAACATATTCAACCTTTCACGCTACTAATGTGCTCCTGTAGCGGCAATACCGTGAAAAAGGTTTTAAAAGGTATTCTGAATTGATTTCATGCCTTTTGGTGGCTGAACAAAATAATAAGCTATTGATGAAAAATCATGGAATTCGTCCCACTGGTTCTGTACCATTCCCTGAAGTGAATGTAGCAGTACACAATAATTATGAAAATAGAAAATATAGAAGTCGCGGCCGTGGTCGTGGACGTAGTGTCGAGGACGTATTAGTAATCATTATCATGGTGGTCATAACAATGATACTTCTAACCACCAGAAAAAGAATAACAATGAAATACAAGAAAGAAGTGGTCAAAATAATCCTTCAAATATTGTTGAGAATATATGCTACCGATGTGGTATGAAGGGGCATTGGTCACGTACCTGTCGTACGTCTGAGCATTTAGTGAAACTTTATCAAGCATCCATTAAAAGGAAGGGAAAGCATATGGAGACAAATTTTATATCCCAAAATGACGAAATGGAGGCAAAAGATGAAGATATTCACTATAATAATAAAACTAACCATGCCTACGAGGATGATAAATTTAATGATCTTAATAATATAACTCACCTAGATGTGGCAGATTTCTTTGAGAATCATTAGAAAAATTGATGTTATTTTGACATTTTTATGTTGTTTTAAGTATATTTTATTTTCTTGCATAAAGAATAATTTATATATTTAATAAATAATTGCAATGTTTCTCATATTATATTTTGTTTGTTTTTATGAAGAATATGAATATTCAACAAAATTTCAATGGACCCAAAATCAATGAAGACATGTGTCTTGCAGATAGTGCTACAACACATACGATACTCAAAGATAAAAAAATATTTTTCTCATTTGACAATGAGTAATGCCCATGTTAATACAATATTGGGTAGTTCAAAACTTATTGAAGGCTTTGGAAGAGCTATTATATTATTACCTAAAGGTACAAAATTTATCATTAATGATGCTTGATATTCCACCAAGTCTCAAAGAAATTTATTGAGTTTTAAAGATATTCGTCTTAATGGATATCATATTGAGACTATGAATGAGAAAAATGTTGAATATATATATATTACAAATGTTGAATATGGAAAGAAATATATTTTGGAAAGGTTACTGTTTTTTCATCAAGTTTATATTATACACATATTAGTGCAATTGAGTCACATGTTACTACAAACCAGAAGTTTGTAGAACCACATACTTTTACTATTTGGCATGATCGATTAGGCCATCCCGGATCTATTATGATACGAAGAATCATCAAGAATTCAATTGGACACCCATTAAAGAAACAAAAGATTCTTGAATTCAAAGATTTATCTTGTGTCGCTTGTTCTCAAGGAAAATTGATTATTAGACCATCACCAGCTAAAGTTGGGATTGAATCTCCAGCATTTCTGGAACGTATTCAAGGTGATATATGTTGGTCCATTCATCTACCATGTGGACCATTCAGATATTTTATGGTATTAATAGATGCATCTAGTAGGTGGTCACATGTGTGCTTATTATCGACTCGCAACCTGGTGTTTGGGAGACTACTTGCTCAAATAATTCGATTAAGAGCACAATTTCCAGATTTGCAATCAAAACTATTCGTCTTGATAATGCTGGTGAATTTACATCCCAAACTTTTAATGATTATTGTATGTCAATTGGGATAAAAGTTGAACATCCTGTAGCTCATGTTCATACACAAAATCATTTCGCTGAATAATTTATCAAACGCCTCCAACTAATAGCTCGACCATTGCTTATGAGAACAAATCTCCCTGTTACAGCTTGGGGATATGCTATTTTTCATGCAGCAGCACTTGTGCGCTTAAGGCCAACAAGTTATAATAAGTACTCCCCATTACAATTGGCTTTTGGTCAGGAGCCAAATATTTCCCATCTTAGAATTTTTGGATGTGCAGTATATGTTCCAATTGCTCCACCACAACGCACAAAGATGGGTCCTCAAAGGAGGTTGGGAATATATGTTGGTTATGAATCTCCTTCTATAATTAAATATGTTGAACCATTAATAGGAGATTTATTTACTGCACGATTTATTAATTGTCATTTTGATGAAACAACATTCCCAACATTAGGGAGAGAGAAAATACAAGTGGTAAAAGAAATTACATGGAATGGATCATCATTATCTCAATTAGATCCTCGTACAAGTCAATGTGAACAAGAAGTTCAAAAGGTTATACATTTGCAAAACATTGCCAATCAACTACCAAATTCATTTACTGACCTAAAGAGAATTACAAAATCTCACATACCAGCTGAAAATGCTCCAATACGAATTGATATCCCAATAAAGCAAATTGTTAGTGCAAAAGAAAGTAATCCACGCCTGAAGCATGGAAGACCAATCTGTTCCAAAGATAAAAATCCTCGTAAAAGGAAAGGATCAATTATTCAAGATGGTAATATTGTGGAGGCAAGTGCCCCAGAAGAGGCCAAAGATATAACTAATCAAAAAACCCCAGAAGAGGTTCAGGTACCTAAAAATGGTGATAACGAAGAAATCTCAATAAGTTATGTTATTTCAAGAAAAAGATGGAACCGAAAAAATATAGTTGCCGACAACAATTTTGCTTATAATGTTGCTATTGAAATAGCAAAAGAAAATGAGGATCCTGCGCCTAAATCTATTAAGGAATGTAGAAATAGAAAAGATTGGCCAAAATGGAAAGACGCAATTCAAGCAGAATTAAATTCACTTTCTAAACGCGAGGTTTTTGGACCTATAGTCCAAACACCTAAATATGTAAAGCCGGTAGGATATAAATGGATATTTGTGCGAAAACGAAATGAGAAAAATGAAGTCGTAACATATAAATCACGACTTGTAGCACAAGGATTTTCGCAAAGACTCAGCATTGATTATGAAGAGACATATTCTCCTGTGGTGGATGCAATCACGTTTAGATACCCTATTAGTCTGGCAGTATGTGAAAAACTTGATATGCATCTAATGGATGTTGTTACAGCCTATTTGTATGATACACTTGATAGTGAAATTTATATGAAAATCCCAGAAGGATTTAAAATCCCTGAAAGATATAGTGTTTCCCGAGAAAATTGCTCAATCAGATTAAAGAAAAGTTTATATGGATTAAAACAATCTGGACGTATGTGGTACAATATTTTTAGTGAATATTTGTTAAAAGAAGGTTATAAAAACGATCCAATCTGCCCATGTGTTTTTATAAAAAGGTCTGAATCAAACTTTGTGATAATTGATATTTATGTTGATGATCTAAATATTATTGGAACTCCTGAAGAGCTTCAAAATGCAGTAAATTATTTAAAGAAAGAATTTGATATGAAAGATCTCGGAAAAAAAATTTTATCTTGGTCTGCAGATCGAGCATTTAAAAGATGGAATTCATGTCCATCAGTCAACTTATACGAAAAAGATCTTAAATAAATTTTATATGGATAAAGCACATCCATTGAGTACCCCAATGGTTGTACGATCGTTATATGTGAATAAAGATCAATTTCGTCCTTATGAGAATGATGAAGAGTTTCTTGGTCCTGAAGTACCATATCTAAGTGCCATAGGAGCATTGATGTATCTTGCAAATAACACAAGACCTGATATAGCTTTTGCTGTAAACTTGTTAGCAAGATTTAGTTCCTCTCCAACACGTAGACATTGGAATGGGATTAAACATGTATTTAGATATCTTAAAGGGACCATTGATATGGGGTTATTTTATTCAAATGATTCAAAATCCCTATTAGTTGGTTATGCTGATGCTAGATATTTATCGGATCCACATAAAGGTCGATCTCAAACGGGATATTTATTTACATGTGGAGGTACTGCCATATCATGGCATTCGACAAAGCAAACATTAGCTGCTGCCTCTTCAAATCATGCTGAAATAATTGCAATGCATGAGGCAAGCCGAGAATGTGTTTGGCTAAGGTTATTAACCCAACATATCCAGAAGATATGTAATCTGCCTTTACAAGAAAATATGCCAACTATCTTATACGAAGATAATGCAGCATGTATAGCTCAATTAAAGGGTGGTTATATCAAAGGTGACAGAACGAAACATATTTCACCAAAATTATTCTTTACCCGTGATCTTGAGAAGAAAGGTGACATAGAAGTTCAACAAATTCATTCTAATGATAATTTAGCAGATCTTTTTACCAAGGCATTGCTAACTTCAACATTTGAAAGACTACGAAACAATATTGGAATGCGTCGACTCAAAGATATAATGTGATGTCGCCATTAGGGGGAGTCTAAAACATGTTGTACTCTTTTCCTTTAACCAAGGTTTTGTCCCACTAGGTTTTCCTGGTAAAGGTTTTTAACGAGGCAACTTGTAATAGAAGATTGTGTACTCTTTTTCCTTCATTAGGTTTTTATCCCACAGGGTTTTTCCTAATAAAGGTTTTAATGAGGCACGGTTTTCTCTAATGGACATCCAAGGTGGAGTGTTATAAATAAATATGAATGTCCATATTCTAATCCCCCTCATTTATAAGGTAAAACCCCTCATTCATTGCAACTTATTTAATGTATTAATGAAGCACTTAAATAAGCTTCATTTATTGTGTTGCATAGAATTTTGTTTAGTTATAAATAAGACTCTTTCATAAATAAAAAGAGAGATACGAGAAAATTATCTGTTTACTTTAAGTATTCTTTTATTTGATTATTTTATAACACCAAGTATGGTTTTTTTATTAGTGAAATAATACTCCTCGTTGTTATAAGAAAATAAACTATTTATAAAATATAATTAAAAATATTTATAATTTAATATAATAATTAATTTAAAATATTTATAAAAATATTGTGGTACACATTAATATTTTATTAAATAAAAATATAAATTCAGATATTTTTAATAATTTCATAAAAGTAAATGAATTTCAAAATTTTTATTATATACATTTCTATTTTATTATTTATAATAATATTTTTTCTCTCGCTACAATTATATTTAAATATGATCACATAAAAATCGTTTTCTCATCTCACTGAAATTCAAAATACTGGGTGGACTGCTTTGAAAGTCCAAAAATAGGGGTAAATATTTTACCCTTCCAATTCTTCCTTTATTATTTATTTTATTTAATACTCATAACATTATTTTAAAATATCATCATTTAATATAAAATATAATTTAGCATATACATAATTTATATTTTTAATTTTTAATTTATTATTTGATCTAAATATAATTTGTAAAATATTTTGATATTTTATTATATATATTTTAAGTTAATGTTTTTAATAACCATTTTTTATTATCATTTCACCGTTAACGCTACATTCGAATCCAAACACATATCTTACCGCTAGTTTTAATCTCACCTCTACAATAATTAATCTTATTGACACCACTATTTTTAATCTCATCAAAGCTAAACGCATTAATAGTGTGTTTGCATGAGATTAAAACAACGGTGGCGGTGAGATTAATTACTATAACAGTAAGATTAAAAACAACAGTTTTGAACAACCATTTGTCTAAGTTCACTCTTGATGTTAAATTTTTATGCTTTTTTATTAATTTATATATTTTAAAAACTTTTTTTGCAGGGATATATTTTTTAAAAATTTAAATTTCATATATGTATTTTTTTAATTTTAAAAAAATAATAATATAAATAACTTGATATTTTATAAAAAAATTAAAAATATATAAACTTGATTGCATCTTATTTAAATTTAGAAAATAGGCGTCCAAATTTAGATATATCTAGACAACAATTTATCCATATTCATTCTTGATGTAAAGAAAATTATACTTCTTTTTATTAATTTATATCTTTTTAAAGATTTTTTAGTTTTTTAATCTATGTTTGTTACATGACATTGTGATAGATTGTCACATGACACCACCATATTAATTATTAGTTCCCCATCACTACAAACTAACAATATTAGTGCAAAGATGTAACATAATTCAATCACCACCATATTGATTTTCAATTCACCATCAACACAAATTAACAATATTAGTACAGAGATGTGACAGAATACAATTTCAAGTACCAACTAAATCAAAAATATTTAAGTACCAATTAAGCATAAATTAACAAGTTCAAGGAAAAATATATATATTAACCCAAAAATTAAAGATCAGTTTTTTATTCCATTTACATTCAATTTTATTAAATTTGATTCACTTTCAATTTAAATGATAATTCAATATTGTGTTTCAATTTTCAATTCATAAAATCGAAATCAAAATCATTCAAACCGGATCAAATAAAACTTTATTTATTTTCATGATTTTTAAAAGTTTGTAGTATAAGTCAACTAAGCCACTAATAATACATCTAAATTTAGGGGTGAGCGTTTGATCGAATCGAATCAAATCGAATGAAAAAATTTCGAGTTAATCGAGTTGACGAATCATATTTTATTATCCTAATTTGATTTGAAATTTTCTCGAATCGATTCGAATGAGATGGAATTCGAATCGAATCGAATATATTTATTCGAGTTAAATTTTAAAAAATAATTTTGGGTCCTTGTAACCATTGTCACCCATCGTAATAAAATTTGTTCACCTTAACCAAAATTTTTATTAACTTTCATCAACAAATAATTTATTTATTAATCTTTTATATACAGGTTAGTTTCTTTGCTTGTTTAGTTCTTTCAATTATCTTCAGATTCTTGTCACTATGTATTTTGAAATTAAAAAATATATTAAATGTAAAAATGTGATTTTTTTTAATAAAAGTTATTTTAAAGATAAAATGTGAAATTGATACCGATATAAAATTTTAACACGAATATTTTATGGCATAATTAATAATTCAATTTTAATATAAATATTCAATATGACTAAACAATTCAATAATATAAATAATATAAAATGTGAAATTTAATTTAATAATATAAATAGTAGATATAAATAAAATTATTACTATTTATGTTTAGTGATTTTTTTGGATAATTTTGATTTTTTATTTGAGAGTAAAGGGTGAGAAGTAAGAGTTTAGGGGGAAAATAAAAAGTTTTGGAGAATAAAAGTTGGGGGGAAAATAAATAGGGGGAGTAAAATTTTGAAAGGAAAATATTAAAAAAAAATTAGAGGGGGGATGGGTTTGGGGTAGGTGGGAAGAGAAATGGGAAGGAAGTAAAAGTTTTAAGGAAAAAGTGGAAAAGAGTAAAAATTTTGGGGGAAATAAAAAGTTTTGAGGGTTTTTGGGAGTAAATTTTTGAGAAAAAGTAAATGGGAGAGTAAAATTTTGGTGGGAAATGATTTTGGGTAGATTGGGGAGTTGGGATGGGAGGAGAGTAAAAGTTTTAGAGGAAAAGTGGGAAGAAGTAAAACTTTTGAGGGAAAAGTAAAAAGGTTTGAGAGTTTGGGATAAAAATGTAAAATATTATAGTTTGATATTCGAATTATTCGAATTATTCGAATTCGAAAACTCAACTCGATTCGAACTCGAAATTCGAAAAAAAAATCGAGTTGACTCAAATAAGTCGAATATCTCAATTCGTTTAACTCGAAATTCAAATTTTTTTCGATCTTTTCGAGTCGAATCGAGTTTTGCTCACCCCTATTTAAATCTACATGAAACAATCTATTACTGTCTATAATACCTGCTATTATCATATGGAGCTCCGGCCGCCAGCTCAAGTTGTAGCTGCAGTGTGTCATGCCACTAAAATCAAGTGTTCATATTCTTTTATTTTTATCTAGTCATTCATTTGAAGATCATATTTCTATATCAGTGTCCGACGAGAAAGAGTCAAAATAACATAGCATTTAGGCACAAGTTCATCAAAGCAGTCTGAGCTATGTTTACTCAAACTCATGTGACTATCATATCATACAAGTATATATCCCATCCATGTAGATGGAAGGTCATAACTCCATATCTAAATCAGAACACGAATACCAGATATGAAGAATGAAAATAACATCATGGTTTCACAAAAGCGAGTTTATCAAAGCACAGTCAATGAGTTACATTTTGTGAAACTATGGATCATTTCCCCACATCAAGACTATGGGAAAAGCTTTGATAAAGAAAATTTGTGATACTTTTCCAAAACATTTTCACCATCCCACTGTACAATTGTGAAATGTGAAACATAAACTATCATTGAAAGGATGATACAGGCGAACGCGCTGCTTCAATGTTTTAATCAATGTCTTGAAACCTTTCGGACTCTTAACATCCTAAAATCATTTCATAGTCAACATATCGAGATTCAAACAAAATGTCTGCAACCAAAAAGAAAATAAATAAATAAATAACCTTTTATAACAGAAAACAAACATGAGGCTCGGACAAACTTCTAATGTTTATATGCTTTTGTATAATAAAGCAGAAACATACCTTGATCAGCTCTTCTTCTCATGCACCTCGATAATGTCGTCATCCTCCATTCCTAGACTTGCAGGGGTTGCAGCCAGATTAATTTTATCGCCGTCAAAAGAAAATACTAAGCTTTGCAGGTCAAGCTTAGCTTTGTTGGCATACAAGCTGAAGAGCTTCTCAAACTTGTCATCCTATTAAAAAAAAAATGAGATGTCACGTAAGCTTAATATATTCCAAAGGAAAATTGGGAGAGACCAATATATAACAAAAAAATCGTTCAATCATACATCAAAATCAAGCAAAACAAATCTAAAAAATGGAGTTAATCTAAGAAATGAGTTCAAGCTAACACAAAACAAACATGAGATACTTAAGATGTGATTGGATTTAAACCTGTTGATTACATTAACTCTCCATATTTAGAAAAACAAACACACAATAACAGAAAGATACAGGGTTGACAGCTGCCAACTTATGAATAGGGGTTTTGTGCACTCCATGAGTGTGAAAGATTCTAGCAAGTTTTCTTATTCTATGCAAAGAAAGGAAGAAATGGGTCAATCTAAAGATTCAGCAATCAAGAAAAGAGAAGTCCTTAGAAGAACCATCGAAAATAACACAAATATGGACATGAACCATGCATAAATGGCAAGATACCAAATTAAGTTCTACCACTTGTTAATCTTTATTTTTCCAGCATAAATAAGAGATGAAACTAGAGCAGAATTCACTTTAAAGTGAAATTTTAAGTTTGGTGATTGCATCTTCACCATGTTTATGCACCATGCATTTATCTTATTTTCTCCACTGCTTGTACCTAGGGATTTATATACATGTCAACACTATGACAGAATTACCATGCTTTGATTCTTTGTTTTTTCTAAGTACTCATATCCAAAGCATATCCAGACATGGGTGGAGGATTATGATTCTCCAAATACCCTCCAAAACTACATAGAAATCCTAGAATAAAATCAAACAGACCCATGTCAAACACAAATCCATGTTCAACACTTAAACCTAAGTAACATAGGAAAGAACAGGATCTCAGCTAGAGCTATTTCTATTCCCATATCTGGAAACTGGCAAGTGCAAAACAGAGGGGTTAAATGTTTTCATTTACCACCTATTTCATAGCCTGACTGTATGCAATTACTAACAAATAAGCAAAAAGTGCAGCAGAAAACTATACCATGTATATACGAAATTGCTTGATTTCATCCTTGTTCTGGATCGAAATAACTATTTTGGCCCTTTCGGGAGCAGGATTTTTTGGTTGCTCGACTACAGCATCTAAAGAAGATTTCGAGGAGCCACTCGGTTCTTGCTTTGCAGATTCCTCCACTTCTTGCAACATGCTTTTTGCAGATTGTGCAAACGAAAGCAATTCCTGTTTCCTTCGCCTGCATGAATAATTCGACATTAAAATAAGTAAAACAAGTTCCACAGAAAAAGTATTTATATTAAAGCACTAAACAACCCACAACATCCCAAAATCCTTTAAACCTTAATTTCTTTCATAGCTCTTAAATCCTGAGACTAGAAATAAAATATAACACTCGTACTCAAGTTTAAAGTTGGATACTAGTATACGTTAAACATGAGTATATTCAGGTTTTTTTATAAAATTCTCTCATTTATTTGGAAGATTCTTGGGAAGTCATATCCCTATACCTATATCCAGGTATACATTGGACACTGAATATTTCAAGAAAAATGAGTCTTAATACTGTAAATATTACAATTATGGTTAACAGGCAAAACCAACAATTCTCTTGCAGAAAACAACAGTGTTGAATCATAAACTACCTGTTCATGTCTAATAGTCAGATAATTTAAACACAATTGAAACAGTAGAAATGGGTATAAAATTTTTCATCTCAGATAATTATAAGCAATGTCTACATAAACACTTGCAAAAGTCTGCCAAGTCAGTGTAGATTTTAGCTCCTTATACGAACATAAAAAAAAACCTCCAAACTGCCAAGTATAATACCTTAACTCCTTTATGGTTGAATCCTCACCAATCTTGCTATAAGCTTTAGTTGAAACCACAGGAGGGGGAGCCAACCAATCCTCCTCTTCAACATTCACCACTTTTATTACTTCAACATCTTTATCCAAATCTACTTCAGCAACCTAATCCATTTCCAATTTCATAAAATAAAAAAAAAATAATAATAATAACTTATTAAACAAATTTACTTTCATATGTCATAAATGAAGAGAGGCAAAACTCTTACATCGGGATTAGCAAATTTCCTCCGTTTTGGTGACGGAACTGGTGAAGTATCTAAACAGTCATCTACAATGGAACTCAAAACGATAACTATAACAACTTGTGTACTAAAATTACAGTTGAGCTAAATTGCAAAGCCTAAATGTGAACTGTATGCTATTATTGAAATTCATGATCACCATGTGAAAACAAGACATCATGCATGTTTATCAAACATGAAAACAGTATAATAAGCACAACAGAATACGTTTAATTACAATTGAATTAAATTTTGAAACCTAAATGCGAATTGTATGTGCTATTATTGAATTTCATGAACACCCTATGTAAACAAGTCAAATGCATGTCTATTAAACACAAAAGTGGTATAATAAATACAACAGAAAACGTTTAATTGAGCTAAATTTCTAAATCTAAATGCAAAGTGTATGTGCCATATCTGAAATTCATGAACACCGTATGGACACAAGTCAAAATGCATGTTTATTAAACACAAAAACAGTATAATAAGCACAACAGAATACGTTTTAAGTACAATTTAGCTAAATTTCAAAACCTAAATGTGAATTATATATGACATTACTGAAATTCATGAACACCATATAAAAACTTGACATGGCGCATGTTTATCAAGCATGGAAACAGTATAATGAACAAAACAGTGTACACCTAATTTTGAAATTTAGGATTGCTATATGAAAAGAGAACACAACACAACAATTTTTACCAAACATGACTCTGACATGTTTGCTAAACATGAGCAGGGTATAATAAACTCAACATGATAAAATTAATTACCAGCGAGTTAAATTTTAAAAGTCAGAAACTAAATACATATTGTTTGTTATTATTGAAATTCATCAACACAGTACAACAACAAGAAACCACACGTTAATTAAACTCGAAAACAGTATAAGAGACATAACAAAATGTATTTAAACAAGATTAATAAAAACAAAACCGGACTTGAAAGTTCTTTTTACCGTCTAAGCAAACAATGTTCAGGGGCTGAACACGGCGGTAATCGAACAGAGGCTCAAGATCATCCGTAGTGGAATCGGCCTGCAAAAACAATCGTTTTTTCCATGAAAACTAACAAATAATAAGAAAAGGGTTTCAAATACAGGTGGCGTAGCAGTGACGCGGCCGCTATTTCGCAGACCGGCGCCGTCCGCCACCACCAAAGATCTCAATAGCGGCAATAACGGTCCGCCATTCTCCTTCCAACAAAGTAAACAGAGACAGTAAAAGCAGTAGGATCGAAACATAGCAGAGTGATGCAGAGACGGAGATAACTCAAAATCTGATGAGTGGAGAAGAAAGAAATGCGGGAGATAAGTTTAGGGTTTAAAAGGTTACCTGATTTAATTTCATGGTCTGTCAGAAACCTGAAGGCGAGAGAGGACTGGCTTTGGGTCAGGCACTGAAATTTCAATTTGGCGAAGAGAGGTAAGAGAGGATTGAGAATTTCAAATTTTAAAGGAAATTTAGTACAAGTTAAATTTATTTATATAATTTAGATCTTAATTATTATTAAAATAATTATTACTTATTAATTTGTAATTTTATATTAAATTTGAGCTTTTTTATTCGGTATTTATATTTTTTTATTGGATTAGTTTTGTGCTTATTATATATATGTATTTCTTTCGATACATCATATATATGTATTATACATTATATATAGATATATATTTTATAACAAGGTTTTGCTGTAAATATAAAAAAATTTATTAATTGAGATAGTTATTATTATATCAAATCTACATGCTTAATATGGATTATTTTTTTAAACAGTCTTGACCAATTATATTATATAAGTACATAGTAAACTCATATAGAATTAATTCTATCTATCAACAACAAGTTATGCATGAAATTGGAGGTTCTTAAAAAGGAGATCAATCTCATACCACCATTAAACCCACGTCTTGTCAATTAATCTGTAACTTCGTTTTGAGATATCAGAATATGACGAAAACGGACTTTCTAATTCCTAGTTAGTATAAGATGGATAAGTTGTAGTTCCACCATTCTACTTGTAATGGGCAAAATTTACTCGGGCCCATATTAAAAAATAAACCAATAAAATTTTAAAAGTCCATTACAAAATAAACACAAGCCCAAATTAAACCTAAGCCCAAATAACTAACCTAGACCCAGCCCACAACCTAAACACAAAAAAAAAAAAAAAAGCGCTACACCATGGCCCTACTGGCGCCACATGACAAATTCCTCTCAGCCCACTTCAGCCCGCTCCCTCGCATCGTGTGCGCCTCCAACGCTCGCCCTCTCCACCACGTACCTACAAAATAGGAGAACTAGTTGTAAATAGAAGGCTATAAAAGCCGAATCGAAAAAGTGTAAAAAGGACCTTTTTTTTACGAATGTATAGGAGAAAAAACATAGACTACAAATTGGTTTTTAGAGCATCAATATAGAGAGAACAAACGAGCAAAGGTTTATTTTTTTTCTTTCGTTATTTTTTCTTTTTGTTTTCAAATCTATGTTATTTTAAAAGAAAAGTTTCTTTTTTTTCCTTTTTATACATATTAAAATTTTAAAATATATTTAAAATAAAAAATAAAAAATAAAAAAAAATCACCTCTTTTTGGAATTTCGGCCACGCGCACAGTCGGCGGCGACGGCTGCGGCGTCACGGCAGTCCGGCGACCGGACACTAGCCGGTGTTCGATCGGCTTGAGAGAGTTAAGAGAGAGGGCTGAGGTTTTTTTTTTTTTTTTTTTTTTTTTGAGGAAGAAAGAAAAATGAAAGTTTTTAAAAAGAATTTGGGTTTTATAAAACATCGAAACGACGCCGTATGAGGGGGCTACTCACGTATGACCACCCAGCACCAGGGGGTCGTGCGTTTTAAACTATTGGGAATTTATTCCCCCAATCCTTCCGCCTATTTAGTTGTTTCAATTGAGTCCCTTTTTATTATTTTTATATTTTTTAAATTCCACCACAGGATTTTATTTAGTTCTCAATTGAGTCCTTTACCCACTAACGCCTTGGAAAGTGGACACATGTCCATAAATTGGTTTTTTTCTCTGTTTGGTCCTCCCCCCTTTTATGCGCGTTGCTAGGGGGCCCTAATTCATTTATTTCTTTAAAAATTCGCCCCAGATTTTGATTTTAAATTCAATTTTGTCCTCTTTTAGTTTTTATGATTTTTGATATATTTTTACTCTGCCATTATTATTTTTTTATTTTTAAATTTTTATTTTATTTCTATTTATTATTTTTATCATTTGCTTATTATTATTATCTATCATTATTATTTATTATTTTATTTATTATTATCAATTCTAATATTGTTACTAGTATGCTATTATTAATACTGTTTTCATTTTACTACTTTTTATTATCATTTCTATTATTATTACCCATTTAGTTATTATTATTCTACTATTATAATTATTATTTTAATATTATTATTTCCTTTTTTTTTATAATAAACTTCATTATTATTACTATATTCATTAGCATTATTAGTATATTTTATTATTATCATTTTTTTATATATATGTTATCCATACTAAATAGTTTTTTATTCTATATATATATATTATTGGTTACATGGTATTTTGTGTATATATTTTCTTCTAAATCTATTTATGTACATATATTCTTAAGACCTATTATATATAATTTTTCTTTTAAAGTCCTTATTTTATTATATAGTTTTGTTTATTTCAAACATTTTTATATATTATTACTTGTATATATTTTTATAATAATTTTTTTTCATTTCATGTACGTTGTTTATTTGGGTCGATATGTATTATTTTTTATGTAGTATTAGTATCATGTATTTTTATTTCATGCTCGATATTATGCTGGCGTGGTTCTTATTATTACATTATGGTTTAAACTCCGACATTTTGGCCGATATTGGTCATTTCACTTTTATCCCAAACAAATCGAATAATGCATTCTCGGTCAATTTCATAATCGCTTATTTAAGAGCTTTTGAAAACAAGGCAATGTTTCGTGTTTGGTAGTTTCGAGAAATTGTGCCCTAACGTGCTGGGTTTCGATTTTCCGTTCGTCCAAATGACTAAATATCCTTTTAAGATTTTGACAGTGTTTTCTTAACTTCGAAAATAAGGCAATATTTCATGTTTGGAAATTCGAGTAATCGTGCCCTAACGTGTTGGGTTTCAGTTTTTTTGTTTGGCTAAATAACTAAATACCCTTTTAAAATTGCAATGCATGAATTTTGGAAATCATGAAATGATCTTGGTGCCGAGGGTTTGAAACATCATATCCTAACGTGCTGGATGTGATATTTCATTCTTTCGAAATAAGAGAATTTCGATATCCAATTTGAATTATCCAAACATTTTCTAAAGGATTCGTATTTTAAAATCTCTTCCAATTTTCGATATTAGGACATTAATCAATCGATAAGGTACCAATTTTGGGCGTTACGAGGGTGCTAATCCTTCCTCGTGCATAATCGACTCTCGAACTTGTTTTCTTAAGATTCGTAGACCAAAATGTTTTATAAGGAGACCCAATCGTACTTCAAAAAAGATTGGTGGTGACTCCATTTTCCTTAGTAAAGTCGGCCCGTTTTCCAAAGAAAAAATGGTTTCGACTGCTTGGCGACTCCATTGGGGACCAATAAGAGAGTCAAGCAGTAGAATTGATTATTTTTTGTCCTTTTATCGAAAATTAAAATTTGATTTTGATTCTTCCATCGCATGAGTTTTGTCGCGTCTTATGTTTGTTGTGATTTAAGTGCCTAGGGTACTCTTACATCATATTGAATGACCGTTGTGGTCATACCTTTTAAGTGAGAGTGAGAAGCTACTCCTTCGTGAGGTTTTCACCTCCGTGCAGGATAGTGAATCGCTTTCGGGATACATCCGTACCTATGTCTTCGTGAGATTTTCATCTCCGTGCAGGATAATGAATCGCTTTCAGGTACCTTTGCTTTAGAGTCAAACCGCATGTAGAGAGCCCTAAGAGCTTACCCTAGGTAGAACTACGACAAACCCTAGCAATCACCCAGATAGGTGCTAGATTATTGGTTGTTTGCCTTGAATTTTATTGTTGGGTATATGATACTAACTTGTTGTGTTTTATTTTGGTTGTGATTGCATGTCATTTCATTTTTAAAAGGTGTCGATTCACGTTCGGTTACTAATTTAGAAAGCTTGTCATGGAGAATGAATTTCTTGATAAAGTAGAAGATAATGCGACTGTCTGTATATGGTCAGAGAAAACGCAATTAGAAAAAGGGGACAGCCTAGCCAAGGGATATACATCGGAGTTATGTGATTACACCCACATTAGTGTGACGTAAAATGATTCGGGAATTAAAAGAAATATGGGACCAGTGGGATGAAGAGATTAAGCAGTTGCTCTATGGGAATTATGGGGATTTGCCTCACTTACTTGACATCAAGATAAACGAGCATTTATTTCAGGCCCTTACTTAGTATTGGAATCCTGCCTGTAGCTATTTTACCTTTGGAAGGGTAGATTTGGTACCCACTGTAGAAGAATATATAGCTTTACTTCGTTGCCCGAAGGTCCAAGTCGATAAGGCCTATTTGAGAGCCGCTTGTGTCCTAACTTTTTTGAAAAGTTGATGAATGTTACAGGGATGAGTGAACAGTGGGTTGCAGCAAGGGTCAAGCAAAAAGGTGAGTGTAAATGCATCCCATGAAGGATTTTAAAGGATTTGATTCTAGTGCATCCTGATACAAAGAGGACAGTTGACGTTTTTACTTTGAGCATCTATGGTTTAATGGTTTTCCCTAGGGCATTGGGGTATGTAGATGAGGCAGTCTCGAATCTCTTCGACCGACTTGACAGAGGGGTCACACCTATTCCTACGATCTTGGCCGAGACATTTAGATCTTTGAATGCATGCAGGAGAGCCGGTGAGGGCAGATTTATAGGGTGTGCGCAGTTATTGTTAGCTTGGTTCCATAGCCATTTCTAGAAGGTGGATAAAGTTTCTTATCAGGTTTTTTCTGAGAATTACTCACTGTTAAAGGAATTAGAAGCCACGTTCAGGAGATATGACATATCAGAAGAAAATTGGATCGCGCTCCTTCGAAATCTCCAGGAAGAGGAAGTTGAGTGGAGAGCCCCTTGGTTGGTTCTCGACCAAATTCTTTACCGATATGGAAGTTTCGATTGGGTCCCTTTGTTGGGAATTTGGGGAGCCGTTGAGTATGCTCCTTTGCTTGTGCTGAGGCAATACAGATCAAGACAATTCATACTGGCAACGCATGGGCTAGCTCAGTTTGAATTTACGTATGGAGAAGATAACTATAAGAAAAGGGTTAAAGAGATTTCTAATGCTTGGAAGCAGACTCGTTGAATAAAAAAAGTTGTTGTTGGTCCGATGATGACCCTCAAATATGATGCGTGGCAGAATAGAAGAATCAATGATAATATCCCCATACCGGCACAAGATGGTGCTCGACCAATAGAGGAATACCTGTAAATAGTCCATTCTGAGTTGGAAATCATAAAACTGGACTTCGAAGATAGAAATTCGGAGTTAGGAAAAAGGATAGAACAACTGGAGGAAGAAAAACCGCATTTGAGGTTAGATATCGATGTCCAGAAATTAGAGGCTGAGAAACTGAGAAAAGGGAAAAGAAAGGCCAAGGAAGATTTGGACAGTTTGAAGACTGATTACAAAAAGTTTCATTCATTGATGAGAACTGCTAGGTTGGGCAAAACCTCAGAACAATGGCGTCAGGAAATTCAGGAAAAGAAGGCTAGGGTCGATCAGTGGAAGAAGAGATTTCATGATATTCAAGCACAAGAGGATACTCTGAAAAAGTTTGTGTTGAGAGCCAAAGGGAAAAAGAGATGTTAAGAGCTCGAGTAGCAGAATTAGAGAAAGCATTGTGTCGAAGCCACAACTCTACGGTGAAGCTAGAAACAAGCCTAAACAATATTGAAGAGCTAAAAGGAAAGGTGGGAGAGCTTGAAATGGTGTAGCAAAACAATGAACTCCGGTTGCAACTATTGGAGGCAGATAACGAGCGATGGGAAAAACAGTTTCAAAGATCTCAAGACCAGGTCAGAGAAAGAAATTACGTCATGGGCGAAGCTGTGGCTCAGATACGAGAAGTGGCTGATCATTTACAAGCTCTAGCAGTTTAGGCTGATGTGTTAAGTGTGAAATACGAGTTAGAGTCAGACCGAGGTCGAGAGTTAGCTTGGTTTCTTAAGAAAGTTAAAGCTTTGAGCATAAGGGCTAGGCCGTATATGTGATTTTGTTTTATGTAAAGGATTTTGTTTATTTATAAAGTTATTCTAAAAGGAACTGAACCAGAATTGACACATTTTATTTGTGTATTCATATCATGCATTTGCATTACATCGCATCATATACATTAAATATCATAAAAGAACCCTATTAACTAGAGATCGTATTATAGTTACCCTAGAACATCACTACTACACTCGAAGAAAAATGAAAGCCATGGATCAAAGGTTAGAAAAGTTAGGACAGATACAGAAGGAGATGCAGGACCAACTGTAAACTCAGATGCAAGAACAGTTGGCTAAGATCCAATAGGACATGAGGGATCAAATGCTAGAATCCAGAGAAACATGATGAGCTACTTAACTCAGTTGTTGACTAGAGGGCCTGATAAAGGAAAGAGCCCTATGGTTGATATCGGAGACGATAATGAAGACTCTGCTTATCCTTTAGGCTTGGCCCTGGTAAATTCCCAAGTGCAACCAACAAGAGTGTCTGTTAATATCAAACCCCAGTATCAATCCGGTACCTCAAAACCCGGTAAACTTCCCAATAGGCTCGAGCTCCAACCCCGAAGATAATTTGGCAAAACCAATGGTCCCTGACTTCGATGATGCCAGAGTTTGAAAAATACAACGGGACCAGCTGCTCTAAGGCTCATATTACAATGTTCTGTCAAAGAATGACGGGGCATGTCAGCAACGACCAGTTGTTGATTCACTGTTTCCAAGATAGTCTGACTGGAGCCGCAACTAAATGGTACAATCAATTGAGTCGTACTCAAGTCAAATCGTGGAAGGATTTAGCACAGGCCTTCATGAAGCATTATGGCTATGTGACTGATATAGCATCTGACAGGATCACGTTACAAAACATGGAGAAAAAGTCGGGCGAAAGTTTTAGAAAATACGCCCAGAGGTGGAGGGAAGTCGCTACGCAGGTCCAACCGCCACTACTAGAGAAAGAAACGACCATGCTCTTCATTAATAACCTGAAAGCACCTTTTATCAATCATATGTTGGGGAGCGCAACTAAAAGTTTCACAGACATAGTGATGTCTGGTGAAATGATAGAGAACGCGATAAGGTGTGGGAAAATAGAAGCTGGAGAGAGCACGAGAAGATCAGCTCCGAAGAAAAGGGAAAATGAAGTAAGTAATGTGAGCTTGGGTTATTCAAAACCCGTTACTGTCAGTCAACCGAGAACGGTAGCCACAGGCCAATAGACCTCACCAAGGTAGGAGCCCAACACGAGGCAAAATACTGAGAAATTCCAGTTTACTCCCATACCAATGACGTACAGCGAGTTGTACAAAAATCTGTTCAATGCGCATGTTGTAGCCTCTTTCTACTTGAAACCGTTGCAACCCCCATATACTAAGTGGTATGACACAAACGCTCAGTATGAATACCATACGGGAATCATAAGACACTCAATAGAAAACTGCACCTCATTTAAAAGGTTAGTCGAAAGGCTTATTAAAGCGGTTGTTGTAAAGTTTGACGATGCACCTGGTATGGGAAATCTGTTACCCAGTCATACTGATAAAAGGGTAAACGCGATAGTCGAGAACATGGGGAGGAGAATCAATCGAAATGTTGCTGAAGTAAGAACCCCATTGAGGGAGGTTTAGAAGGAAATGTGGGAAAGAGGGTTAGTTCCGCGAGAGTTGGGGAGCAAATCCTAAGATACGAGGAACTACTGTAAGTTTCATAATAAGAAGGACCATGAGATCCAACGATGCAGCGAATTTAGGGCCCTGGTGCAAGAGTTGATGGATAACAAAGAGTTGGAGTTTTTTTACCCTACTGAAGGAGAGGACGAGTGCACCATAGAAGGAAAGTCAGCAGAGGGGGTCTTTAAAGTCAATCACCCAGTAGTGATCATCACAAGACCGAGAATCGATGAAGCAGGAGCGAGAGTGGGACTGAGAGTGGTAATTCAGAAACCCGTGGCTTTTTCTTATAAGGATAGCAAAAGGGTGCCCTGGAATTACAGCTGTAATGTGACATGCTCGGAAAAGAGGAGTTCGGCCAGTATGCCAAATACGAAAGTCGAACCTGAAAAAAGGAAGCCCCTGATAATTGAAAAGGGGGAAGAAAGGACAGAACCACTGGTTAATGAACCAATAACAGAGAATGAAGCCAAAGAGTTTTTGAAGTTCCTAAAGCACAGTGAGTACATTGTTGTGGAACAATTACACAAGCAGGTAGCATGCATATCAGTACTAGTTTTATTTTTAAACTCGGAGGTACATCGTAATGCGCTGATAAAGGTATTGAATGAAACATATGTCACCGGTGATATTTTGATAAACAAGCTAGACCGCCTCATCGGCAATACAAGCGCCGATAACTTTATTTCTTTTAGTGATGATGAGATTCCGCCAGGGGGCATGGGATCCACCAAGGCTTTGCACATCATTACCCGATGTAAAGGGTATGCACTACTGGGGGTATTAATTGACAATAGATCGATACTGAATGTCTTGCCCCTATCTACGCTGAACAGGTTGTCTGTAGACAGCTCTCATATGAAAACATGCCAAAATATAATGAGAGCATTCGATGGCACAGAAAGGAAAGTGATGGGAAGGATTGAGATACCTCTCCTGATCGGGACAAATACGTACGAGGTAGACTTCCTCGTGATGGATATCAAGCCCTCTTATAATGGTTTATTGGGGAGGCCCTGGATCCACTCAACGGGAGCCGTACCATCATCATTGCACCAAAAGCTAAAGTTGGTGACAGAGGGTCGGTTGATAACTATAAATGCGGAGGAGGACATCATCTGTAACACCCCAAACATGGCCCACGAGCCTTGACCGGATTTGGTATGTCACAGGGTAAAAACATTTTGAAGGATTTGGATTAACAGTGGAAATTCGAAACTTTGTTGAGGGTATAAAACGGTGTTTGCTAACACTCAGGTGGGATTGATTTTTTAAACAGGGTTGAGTTGAAAACTTTGAAAACATTCGATCATCAAATTTTTTTGAAACATCAGAGTTATTTCTAACTTGGTAAGTTTTGTTACCCGATGGTAACATCCTCGAAAACACGTACAAGTAAAATTTTGAAAACGTTACTTTTGACCGATCGATTTAACAGTTCATGAGTTCATTAGCAAAATAATAGAAATAAAGTAAAAGCAACTACTTAAACATACGAATAATAATAAGCGGCCATATTACAACCCAATCGAATTTAGCAAATAGTAAACTCTAACGGTACGAAATAAAATTTCAAGTCCAAGGAACAAGCATGGCCGCCTCGAGTCCTCTCCGGCTCCATCTCCGCGATCTACTCACCTGCAAGGTGATAGGGAATGGGGTGAGTCACCAAGACTCAGTGTATAAATCCCAATCCCGAAAATGTAACTCATACACAAGATATTAGTAAGATATGCAAATATGCAACCCAAGCTAGCCATCCGTACTCTTTTTTCTACCCCGTGTGGTACCAAACCACTGGATGTGCCAAACCACTGGTGATCGAAGTCACAATATATCAAGTGATGGGGCCAACCCATCGTGTGGTGCCAAACCACTGATGACCATAGGTCACAATATCAACATGTGGTACCAAACCACTGGTGGTGCCAAACCACTGGTGACCGAAGTCATAAATATCAATATGTGGTGCCAAACCACTGGTAGTGCCAAACCACTGGGACTTAGTCACAAATATCAATATATGGTTCTAAACCACTAGTGACCGAAGTCACAAATATCAAATGATGGGGCCAACCCATCGTGTGGTACCAAACCACTGGTGACAGTCCATAGAGATCATCTCCCTCTTCTCATCAATCACACCATCATCATGCTCATATAACAAGTATCATGATCCCATATATCATGCATTCATATGTAGCATAGCATTTAATAGCATATGATGGCGTACACATCTTACAACATAGATCGAGTAATAGGGGACTTACCCGCAATCCAAGCTTATGCCCACAAGGTAAAGTTACTACATGAGAGGTTATATATATACATATATATATTTTCATAGTACAGTTTATTCAAATAAAGTGTGTAAGATTTTACACACCTGATTAACGTAATCTAAGCGAAGAATCCCCAAAGCTACTCTATACTACGAGATCCCGAGACGTATGTCCTTACTGCTCCTACAATCGGCCACTGTTTAGTAAATAATCAAAAGCCCTATTTGGCTTAACTAGCAAATCCCAAAAGATGTCGTCCCAAAGTGGTACTCACCTTTGAGCCAATTTGGTTACCAACCCAAATTCCGAACCACGTGATGATCTCTCTTGAAATCGGCTAAACCTCATTACACATAGATGGTTAGCCTTTGGTTTCGAATAAATAACATCTGAACATGTTAAAACCTTACCTAGGCTGGCAATCAAACCCCGATGAACCACAGATTCGGCTAGAACTTCTCCCTACAATCGGCTTTGACACTACATTTAGAATCTATAGGCGAATAAATCCAAAACTGGAAGAGTTGTCATCATCTTACCTTAATAACTGCTTGGGTCCTTGAACACCATAAATCGACACATCCCAACAGATGCCTGAGATTTTGACTTCCCAAAGGATTCGGCTAAATGTCCAAGAGAAGAATCGGCAAGAGTCTCTAGGACTAATGGCTCTCGGTTTCAAAGAAAATTAAAGAGAGAAAGCTCCCATGAAGGTTCAGCTAGGCTTCCAAGTTTCAAGAAGAAAAGAGAGCAAGAGGGAATCGTTTCGGCTTAACACTAAATGCAAAGGAGCAATACCTTCCAAGCTTGCCGATTTTAGTTTCCCCCTATGCACATTCGGCTACCACAAGGTAAAGAAAAGAAAGCAATTTCATGAATTTTGGCCAAGAAACAACTTGAAGGGAAAGTAGAACCAAACTAAGAATTTTTGGCACCTCCAAAGCTCTCAAAACCGACCAAGAAACTCCGAAGCCCCATGCTTCATTCGGCCATACCCCCCATAAGGCGTTACTTCCCAACACCAAAAGCAAACATTATTTATTCCTACTCCCATCACCATTGGAAATCAACCACATTCATTAATAAATCCCCCATCACTTAATCCATCTTCCCATAATAAATAAAATAATAATAATAAATAAAATAACAACAATCCCATTATCCCATGCGTAAATACAAAAATAATAATAATACTATGACAACTATCCCATACTTTAATAGAATATTAACAACAAAGGCAACATGCCTTCATCAAAAAGGGAGCTACGCAGGCCATTATCACGCCGGCCATAAGGGAAAAATAATAAACCCCCAAACTGCAGCCCCTAAGTCTCGAACCCACGACCTGAAGGAGAAACCCCTACGCCCCAGCCACTTTGCTGTAGCGCATTTCATGACATAATCTCAACGAAAATTTCTTTTAAACACTTCTCCGCTGGTTCCCTTGCTTAGTGCTAAAAACAAAATAAACGTCCTTGCGCTCCCCTCTGGTCTGAAACGCGAGTCCTCGTGCCGCAACCTCCTGTCACGCCCCATGCCACTCGGCCAAGGCGTTTTTGTGTCACAACTCGCCAAAATTTTTCTTTAAGCCTTCCCTCGTTTCAACGCCAGCAATCAAAAATAAAACACCTTGCTCCCAGCGTGACTCGAACCCGAGTCCCTTACACCAAGGCCCCTAAGTGGCGCTCCCAAGCCACTTGGCCAGGCCAACTTTCATGTCATAACTTCGCCAAAATTATTTTTAAAGCCTCCTTCACTCAGCTCCTTTAATGCCAAAAATAAAACTCCCCAAAGCGACTGCAGGGTTCGAACCCTGCTCTGCACCTCCCTCTCAGCTCCTAGGCAGTGCCCTTAGCCACTCCACCCGCCACTTCCTTGTGTCATGCATTCGCACCATCAAAAATATATAAAAAAAATTTTATCCCTATTTTAGGATATTACATCATCGCATCCGTTACTAGTGATACGCCATACATAGAAAATGATACTGAGGCGATAGAGTGTTCCTTTCGGTCATTAGATTTTGTAAATGCAACTTTCATTAGTGAAAGAGGCAAGATCCCGGTGCCCAAAATATCTGAAGTTACGTGGATGAGCCTACGACTGATGGTAGGAAAAGGAGCATTGCCTAGGAAAGGACTCGAAAAATACCTCCATAGACGGGTCGAAGTGTTGGGTTTGGTTGACAAGCGCGATCGTTTTGGTTTGGGGCATAGGCCAGATGCCAAACAGAGAAAGGAGGAACTGGAGAGGGAGCGAGAGAGACGAAGGGCACGATTGAATGCTGCTGAGGTCAAATGGGGATTAATAACTTTTCCCTATATATCTAATACATTCGTATCGGGAGGAATTATCCATCCAGGACAAGAGAATACGAATGAAGAAACGGATGAAGATATGATGAGAACTTTAAGCATCAACACCGTATTTGAAGAGGGTCCGAAGGAAAGAAACTTAGCGGGCATTCGCCCCTATGAGCCTGGAAATATTCTAAACAACTGGACTACGGAGGAAATTCCTGTAGTTTTTAGAACTAACACAGAGTAATGTTCAAAACACACTTGTTGTTTTAAGCCTAGAAACAATAAGAATTTTTTTTGTGAAATAGGCTCATGTTCAAACACCTTTATTTTCAATAAAAAGTGCATTTTTTTATTTTATACCGGGCAAATATTTTTTTTATCCTCTCATTTCATTCATAATCATACCATACAAATAAATTATTCTTAGATTCATTGGTTTCTTTGAGTATTATTTCGTACCTACAATAGGTCCCCAGATATCGATGTCATCAGCAATGCTGCTATGGACCCAGAATTCCCTTGTGAGCGAGACGTGTGCTTAGAGCGATCTCAGGATTTTACAGATGACAGAGATTGTAGTTTATCCCCGGATTTTTTAAGGATGGTAGAATGGGAAAAGAAGCTGATTCTACCTCACACAGAGACAATTGAGAATGTGACTTTGGAAGAAGGGAAAGAGGTGAAAATTGGAACATGTATAACCAAGGAAACAAGGTAGGATCTCGTTAAACTTCTGCTAGAGTTCAAAGATGTCTTCACGTGGTCATATCAAGACATGCCTGGGTTGAGCATCGATATTGCAGTACATCGTATCCCCATAAAAGAAGAATGCAAGCCGATTCAACAGAAGCTCCGAAGGATGCGACTCGATGTTGCAGTAAAAATAAGAGAAGAGGTCAAGAAGCAATTTGATGCCGGGTTCTTACAAGTGGTGAATTATTCAGAATGGGAAGCCAATGTCATCCTCGTTCCTAAGAAAGATGGAAAAGTACGGATGTGTATCGATTATAGAGACTTAAACAAGGCTAGCCCAAACGACAACTTCCCGCTGCCTCACATCGACACTTTGGTGGATAACACGGCAAGTTATTCATTGTTCTCCTTCATGGATGGTTTCTCGAGATATAGTCAGATAAAGATGCATCCTAAAGACATGGAAAAGACCATATTCATAAGCTTGTGAGGTACTTTTCGTTACAAAGTGATGCCATTAGGGTTAAAGAACGCGGGAGTAATATACCAAAGAGCCATGGTAACCTTGTTTCACGACATGATGCATAAAGAGATCAAGGTCTACGTCGACTACATGATCGCAAAATCCCAGACGGAAAAGGAGCATGTACAGGTTTTGAGGAAATTGTTCTTGAGGCTGAGGAAATTTCAACTAAAGCTCAACTCAACCAAATGTACTTTCTAGGCTAGGTCAGGAAAACTGCTTGGTTTCATGGTTAGTGAAAAGGGAATTGAGGTTGACTCGGATAAAGTTAGAGCTGTACAAGAATTGCCTTCGCTGCGCACTCAAAAGGAAGTCCGAGCCTTTCTAGGAAGATTAAATTATATTGCCCGGTTCATTTCACAATTGACTGAGAAATGTGACCCTATATTTCGTCTTCTTGAGAAACACAACCTAGGCATTTGGACGACAAATGCCAGAAAGCTTTTGACAGGATCAAACAATACTTGTCTAATACTCCAGTGCTAATGCCACCCAGTCCTGATAGACCATTAATTCTGTATTTGACGGTATTCAATAATTCAATGGGATGTGTGCTTGGCCAACATGATGAGACAGGAAAGAAAGAAAAAGCGATATATTACCTCAGTAAGAAATTTACTGAGTGTGAAATGAGATACTCGCCAATTGAGAAGTTATGTTGTGCCTTCATCTGGACAACTCGGACGTTGAGGCAGTACATGTTATACCATACGACTTGGTTAATCTCGAAACTAGACCCTCTTAAGTACATGATGGAGTCAACCGCTCTGAATGGAAGAATGACCCGATGGTAAATTTTGCTCTCCAAATTTGACATAGTCTATGTAAACTAGAAAGCGGTAAAGGGGAGTACAATAGCAGATTTTCTAGCTAGCAGAGCTCTAGACGATTACGGACCCCTGAACTTTGATTTTCCCAATGAAGACCTGATGTTTGTAGCGGCTATCGAGGAAGATACCCTAGAAGGTCATCCTTGGAAATTGAACTTCAACGGAGCATCAAATGTCGTTGGTAATAGAGTTGGGGCAGTCCTGATATCCCCAAGCGGAAATCATTATCCATTCACTTGCAAGTTGGATTTTGACTGCACAAACAATATGGCAGAATACGAAGTATGTATCATGGGAATTTGAGTAGCTATAGACTGCAAAGTCAATGTGGTAGAGGTATATGGAGATTCTGCGTTGGTGATCTATCAGCTTAACAGAGAATGGGAAATGAGAGATCCCAAATTGATCAGTTATCGAAAGTTAGTTTTGGAGTTAATTGAGGAAATTGATAATATCACTTCTTCTACCTCCCGCGGCGGGATGAAAACGAGATGGCTGACGCCTTGGCCACATTAGCTTCTATGATAAGAGTAAATGAACAGGAAGGTATGAAGCCTACCAAATGAGTATCTGCGAGGCTCCGACTCACTGCTGCAATATCGACGAGGAGAAGGAGAGAGATGACCATCCTTGGTATCATGATATTCTGCGATATGTGAAGAGCCGTGAATACCCTGATCAAGCAACTGAAAATGATAGGAGAACATTGAGAAAGACTGGCCAATGAATATGTCTTAGACGAAGAGATCCTGTATAAAAAGAGGAAGGACCAGGTGTTGTTAAGATGTGTTGATGCTGTTGAGGCTAAGAAAATCTTGGAAGAAGTCCATGAAGGTGTCTACGAGACGCATGCCAAAGGATTTACAATGGCCAGGCAAATCATGAGATTCGGGTATTACTAGTCCACGATGGAAGGGGATTACATCCATTATGCCAAGAAATGCCACAAGTCCCAGATTTATGGAGACAAAATCCATGTGCATCTGTCATCTCTGCATGTTATGACTTCTCTATGAACTTTCTCAATGTGGGGCATGGACGTCATTGGGCCAATTTCACCGAAGGCTTCTAACGGATATCGATTCATTTTCGTAGTCATCGATTACTTCACCAAATGGGTAGAGGCAGCTTCATATGCTAATGTCACGAGGACGACAGTTAGCAAGTTTTTGAAGAGGAAGATCATATGCCACAATGGTATGCCGAAAAGGATCGTATCTGACAATGTATTGAACCTGAACAATAGCACGATAGCGGAAGTCTGCAGTCAATTCAAAATTAAGCACCACAACTCGTCGCCATATTGCCCGAAAATGAATGGTGCAGTTGAGGCAACTAATAAAAATATCAAGAAAATTGTGGGGAAAATGATTAAGACCTACAAAGATTGGCATTGAAAGTTACCGTTTGCCCTCTATGCCTATCTAACATCTGTTAGGACTTCTACCAGGGCAACACCTTTCTCATTGGTTTATGGGATGGAGGCAGTTTTGCCCATTAAAGTTAAAATTCCTTCTCTCCGAGTTTTATAGAGTTGAAGTTAGATGAAGCGAAATAGATCCAATCTCGGTATGACCAACTAAATCTAATCGAGGAAAAAAGGTTAAAAGCCATTTGTCATGGTCAAATGTACCAGAAGCGAATGATGTGGGCTTACAACAAAAAGGTCCACCCCAGAGTATTCTATGAGGGAGACTTGGTATTAAAAAAGATCTTCCCTATGCAAAAAGACTTTAGAGGAAAGTGGATGCCTAATTAGGAGGGACCTTATGTTATAAAGAAGGCCTTTTCTGGAGGAGCACTGATACTAGCCGAGTTGGACAGCAAAAGCCTGCGAAATCCAGTTAATGCAGACTCAGTCAAGAAGTATTTCGCTTAAGAAGGAAAATGGGCCAAGGCGAAAACCCGCAAAGGGCGTCTTGAGTTCAAAAAAAATTAAAATAAAAATAAAAAATTAAAAAAATGGAGAGGCCAAGGTGAAAACCCGCAAATGGCACTTTGAGACCAAAGAGGCTTTGAATTGAAAACCCGTAAAGGGCAATTCAAATTTTTGACGAGAAATAGGGCATGCGCTAGCCATCCTATACCTGAGTTAATAATGAGGAGATTTACTACATCTTCGGGGCATTGACAAAGTATTACAGGTCTCCTAAACACATGTTGAACTCAGAATGGTCTTCAAGAAGTTCGTACAGAGAAGCTCAGGCTATGATAGTTGGGGCACCAATTCCACTTGTAATAATTTTTTTGTGTACCTTAGCAAAATTTGCTTCATTTGCTCAATACATTCTTTACGGATTTTGTCCCAAATAAATTTCATTTTTATTCAACTCTATCATTTTTTTTCAAGCATTTCATATTGAAATAATGATTAATGAACTAATAATGCTTTCACAAATGAAGTTTTGCATATTGCTCTGAAAGTCTCTATATAATGCAAGAATCTGAAACAGGACAATTATTTAGAACTCACTAGGCTTAAAGGGCTGGGAACGGTTGAGAAATAAGGGTCCAAGCAATGACTACATCTTCAGATTTATCTGTTGAAAATATCAGTTGAACAAGAAGACATACGTCAGGGATATCACTTTAACAAACAAGGAACAATGACAGCCCAAATGTTAAAAAAATGATCATTCTCATGAAATTTTGCATTCATTCATATAACATTCATAATACATCTGGTTAGGAGCATTTTTCGATCATGACATCCTGATCATTTGGCATAAGCATTGACCCCATGAAATCAATTCTACAGGTAGGTTCCCTAGAGGACGATGTAGCAAAATTGATTAGAATTACAGATTTTGGCGAATCTTATCTCCATGTATCGGCAATGGAGCATATTTAAACCCTTAGCCTTATCTCCCTGAGATAATAAGGGAGCAGGCTGAAATTACAAGTCTTATCTCCATGTATCGGCAATGGAGCAGACTAAAGATTGTAGATCTTCTTTACTCTAGATAGCAGTGGGACAGATCGAAGTTGGCGAATCTTATCTCCATGCATCGGCAATGGAGCAGATTTAAACCATTAGCCTTACCTCCCTAAGATAGTAGGGGAACAGGCTGAAAATTACAAGTCTTATCTCCATGTATCAGCAATGGAGCAGACTGAATATTGTAAATCTTGTCTCCTTGAGATAGCAGTGGGACAGATCGAAGTTGGCAAATCTTATCTCCATGTATCGATAATGGAGCAAATCTAAGCCAATAGCATTATCTTCCCGAGATAACAAGGGAGCAGGCTGAAATTACAAGTCTTATCTCCATATATCGGCAATAGAGCAGACTGAAGACGATCTTGTCTCCTTGAGATAGTAGTGGGACAGATCGAAGTTGGCAAATCTTATCTCCATGTATCGGCAACAGAGCAGATTCAAGCCACTAGCCTTATCTTCCTGAGATAGCAAGGGAACAGGCTTAAATTACAAGTCTTATCTCCATGTATCAGCAATAGAGCAGACTAAAGACGATCTTGTCTCCTCGAGATAGTAGTGGGGCAGATCGAAGTTGGCAAATCTTATCTCCATGTATCGACAACGGAGCAAATCTAAGACAATAGCATTATTTCCCTGAGATAGCAAGGGAGCAGGCTGAAATTACAAGTCTTATCTCCATGTATCGGCAATGGAGCAGACTGAAGATTACAGATAATATCTCCCTAAGCAGTAGTGGAGTAGATTGAAACGAAAATTCCTATACCCCTGAAGATGCGGTGGAAGGAATGAAGCTACCAGAAGAAAGGAAGCATCAAGAAGTCAAGACTCAGCAAGACCGGGTAAAATTGGCCCTTTTAAAGTTTTTGCTTTATTCTCGCTACACGACAATGAGCAAAGAGGGGCAGCTATAATGGGCAAAATTTGCCAGAGCCCATTTTAAAAAATAAACTAATAAAATTTTAAAAGTCCATTACAAAATAAACACAAGCCCAAATTAAACCTAAGCCCAAAATAAACTAATCTAGACCCAGCCCACAACTTAAACACACAAAAAAAAAACAAAACCCTAGCAGCCAGCCCTTGGCGCCGTCGCCAGCAGCCTTCGCAGCCACGTCGCCCACCCCTCCGCATCGTGCGCGCCTCCAACGCTCTCCCTCTCCACCACGTACCTACCAAATAGGAGAACTAGTTGTAAATAGAAGGCTATAAAAGCCGAATTGAAAGAGAGTAAAAAGGACCTTTTTTTTTACAAATATATAGGAGAAAAAACACAAACTACAAATTGGTTTTTAGAGCATCAATATAGAGAGAACAAACGAGCAAAGGTTTATTTTTTTTCTTTCATTATTTTTTCTTTTTGTTTTCGAATCTATGTTTTTTTTAAAAGAAAAGTTTCTTTTTCTCCTTTTTATACATATTAAAGTTTTAAAATATATTTAAAAAAAAAATCACCTTTTTTGGAATTTCGGCAGTGTCACGGCAGTCCAGCGACCTTACACTGGCCGGCGTTCGATCAGTTTGAAAGAGTTGAGAGAGAGGGCTGAGGTTTTTTTTTTTTTTGAGGAAGAAAGAAAAATGAAAGTTTTTAAAAAAAAAATTGGGTTTTATAAAACATCAAAACAACACCGTATGAGAGCTACCCGCGCGCGACCCGACCCGCACCAGGGGGTCGGCGCGTTTTCGCTTAATGGGGAATTTATTCCCCCTGTCCTTCCGCCTATTTAGTTGTTTCAATTGAGTCCCTTTTTATTTTTTTATACTTTTTAAATTCCACCACAGGATTTTATTTAGTTCTCAATTGAGTCATTTACCCACTAATGTAACAACCCAAACCCGGCCCAAACACTATGGCCGAATCTAGTTGTTACAGGAAAAATATTTTTTTGAAAACCCGTTTGGAAAACCAACTTAAGTTTTGAAAACTCTTCATTTAAGTGGGCTTGTTAAAACCATACTTAGATTTTAATTTAGAAATTTAATTAAGTAAAATTATTATAAAATTTCAAGTGTGCCCGATGGCATATTAAAACAATTTTTCGTGTTCATTGGGAAAACATGTGACTTTGATTTGATATTAATAATCAAGTTTAAAACTAAGTATTCAACATATGAGGAATAATAAAAGAAAATATCAGGAGGCCTTATTACATCCGAACAAAATATAAACCGAAAATAATAATAGAAATATCATAACTTAAAATCAAAGTTCTTCTAAATTTAATCCACTGCATGGCCACCTCGAGTCCACACGGCTCCACATCCGCGATCTATGTGTCACCTGAAAAATGTAAAGGAGAAGGTGAGTCACCAAGACTCAGTATGTAACCCTTCCCCCGGTGTTAAAACACTTTCATACACAACCATATAGCAAATAATATGCAAATCTTTATGTGTCCCAACCTAGCCAGCCATACGCCACTATCTACCCCATTGTGGTACCAAACCACTGGTGGTGCCAAACCACTGGTGACATATAGTCACAATGTGTTACCAAAACACTGGTGTCCGTAGACACAAATCGGGTGATGGGGCCAACCCATTGTGTGATACCAAATCACTAGCAGACGATCCCATATCTCCAGTGGGGCCAACCCACGGTGGTGTTAACCACAGGGATAAGTCGCTTTGAGGTACCAAACCTCTGGAGGTACCAAACCTCTGGTGACCGTAGTCACAGTGTGTTACCAAAACACTTGTGCCCGTCGGCACGAATATACTGCCCCCTCCACTCAATCAACCCACACAATCAACAATCATAAGTAGATTTATTATATGTATTAACACGACATGCTTCCCAAAAGCATCATAATAATTTCATATAAATAGAGACTTACCGAGGTCCTCGCTTGTACCATTTAAGGTACTAAATCCGTATCTACATCAAGCAGGTTTACATACAACATACATTTATCACACATATTAACTGCTATAAGTGTGTATGTACACACCTGATGTCGATGATAGTCCTAGCTCCTGACAAAACCAATCGACCACTCACAAACTCCTTGTTCCTATAATCGGCCCAACTCAAGGGTTAGTGATATGGGCCATTCGGCCAAACCAAATAATTTGAGAAGGGTTCCTTGTGAACCCAAATTCTTACCTTCACACCTTTGGGTACTAATCACAACACTAAACTCTTGAATCTGCTTCCAAAAATCCAAACACTATGGATTAGCGGCTTGAGTCAATTGCTTTACGAATCCAGTACCCTTAGGATCGTTTGAAGAAGAAATCGGAGGAGATTGCCCTTGCTTGAGTTCGGCTAAGGCTTGACAAAAGAGAAAGAAAAGAATTCGGCACTTCAACCGGTGTATTCGGCCAAAGAGGAAATTAATGGGAAAGAAAGGTGCTAAGAGTTTCGGCTTGAAGGGGTTTGAGAGAATGGAGAAAATACAAGAAGAACAAAGGAGGGGTTAGGGAATTCGGTCACTTAGCAAAATGAGGAAAAGAAAAAAAAAAAAAACAAAGGGTCAACTAATGCTTTTATAGGCACTTAGTACCCTTGCCGTCCACCCTTTCTTAATTAATTCAAAATAATTTGAATTAATCCCCAATAATCCATTAATAATCCCTTAATATCCCCTTTTATCTTCTATTATTATCTTGTTTATCTAAATAAAACTAATATTATCCTAATTATCCTAGAATTAAACAAATAAAATCCTTGATTATCCCATCAATTAATCCCATGATAATTCATTTAAAAAAATAAAATACATCCTTATTAATATCCAATGATAAAAGCTAATATTATCCTTAATATATCCTACTATCTTATTATCTAAATAAAAATCTAATTAATAATCTATTTTTTTAAAACTTAGTAAGATCCTCACTATTTATCTCTATTATCCTTAGAATTAAGCAATTAAAAATCCAATTTAAAATGCTCATATTATCCTTTAATATTAAAACAAATTTGAGCATTTTTCTCTCTCTTATTGCCATTCCAAACAAGGTGCTAAAAGGAGAATTCCGTGACTCGAACCAAGGCTCTCCCTTGCTCAAAGTGGCGTCACATGTAGCTCCCAAGTGGCCCTCCCTTTGCCACTTATTCTAGGCTCATTTTATGACAACAAATCCCTTATTTATTCTTGTAACCCCTACCGCTAAGGCTCCTCACCTTAAAAGCTTGAAGATAATATTTTTCCCTACTCAAACCTACTAAAAATCCATAATTAAGCCTTACTACACCATAATTAATAACACACAATGACTCAACCACATAACAAAAATAATTTAATCACAAATAGCCCCAATTTTAGGATGTTACAATTCTACCCCCCTTAAAATAATTTCGTCCTCGAAATTACTTACTATCGTCCAATCGTGTATCCTTAACTCGTCAACCTACGCCATCTGCTTGCATGCTCTCGACCTTAAAGAACTATCATACTTCCCAGAAACATTCCCTACGTTCATAATCCAAGTTCCATATACTTTACTAGCAATCATAGGAAGGAACTAACGTAACCATAACCAAGACAATTGAGGGTATTCCGAAAATAAGAAACTTACCCGTTGTCATGTCGGCACATCTTCTCCTCGCGCGTAACCGCATAAACCAACCTTGGTTGCTTCGCCTCTGCACCTTCAGCACCTCGGCCACGTCCGTTGCCATTATCATTACTTCTAGCTGTACCACGACCTCTCTGTGCTTGCTGGCCATCCTTCCTAAATTGACCACATCCTTGATCCTCAGCTTGAGTCCTTGCCAACTTCCGTGGACAATCCCTTACTACGGTGATCCAACGATCCACACTCAAAACACCCTCTACTTCCCGCCAAACATTCTCCGAATGGGATTTCCGCATCTAACACACCGAGGTGGCCACCGAAAGCGAGCTTTGTGGTTCTTTCTGATTCCCCAAATCTAGCCTTCTTCTCCACATTACTGCCCGATCCAAGCGATCCAAAGCCTCTCTTCTGGTTGTTCCTATCATACTTCTGTCTTACGGTCTCCTTGATCCCTTCGGCTACCTTAGCCTTTTCCACTAGAGACGAAAACTCACGAACCTGCTGTGGAGCGATCAGCAGCCTCAAATCATCTCTAAGCCCGTCCTCAAAGCGGACACAACGCTCATGTTCAGTGGCCACGATGCCTCTAGCATACCTACTCAACCTTAAAAACTCCGCATCATATTCCGCTACTGACTTAGTTCCTTGCACTAAACCCAGAAAAGCCTTTCTCTGCGCGTCAGTGTAGCTGGTACCCACATACTTCTTCTGATAGGTGGTTTTGAAATACTCCCAAGTCAGATCATCTGCTGTAGCCCCGTCTCGAACCGTAAGCCACCACTGATACGCTTCATCCTTTAGAAGCGATACGGCCCCTTTCAGTTTTTCTTCCTCCGTCAGGTCAAGATCATCCATGATCCTTTCAGTTGACTCTAGCCAGTATTCTGCTACACTGGGTGCCACTCCCGACACGCCCCGAAATACCTCAGCTCAGTTAGATCGAGTCGCCGAAACAGATTTACGAGCTCCCAAGTTTCCGCCACTTTCACCCACCATCTCCAAAACTCACAAAACGACTTGCGTCTGACCTCACCACCGATGCCCGATCCTCGCTCTCCACTCTAAAAAGTAGGAGGTGGTGGTGGTGGTTCCTCGTTTTTCGAACCTTGACCCGACTGACGGGTCCGGACACCGCCATCCTACCTCTACCGCTGCGTCCACGGCATCCACGTCCTCTAGAACTCATTCTATCTACCGCGCTTAATTTAATCGATTAAGAAAATTTTTATGCGTTAGCATTTGTTCCACTTTATTAATCGCGAAGAAGTTTTATGCGGAAAGTTTAATTAGGGATTCTTTCGAGCAAACAAGTTTTCAGTCTTCTATCCTAGTTCACACAAAGGAGTACATGCATCCATTCCTAACACTTTCCATACCTATTCGCTCCTCGGACATTTCGCCCATTTCTAGCCCGGGGGTATTTTCGTCATTTTCCTACAGAGGGTATTTTCGTAATAGAAGAAGTTGTAAAATTTTAATAAAACATATCACTTTGAAATTCCCCAATACTGGAGGGTTTTTCTGAAAAATTTGTAAAATTTAGAGATATGGCATCGTTTTGAAACCAGGGGGTATTTTGGTAATTTTGTCATTTGGGGGCAATTTCAAATTTTAATGAGTCGGGGATATTTTTAACATTGCAAAACTCAGGATTTCTTTTACTGAAAATGTTCCTTTTCAAATAGTGATGTTTGTAAAGATTTCCAACACTGTGGTCATTTCGGTAATTTTGCAACTTGAGGCGTTTTAGTAATTTTCCAAAACCAAAATATTTTGTTGACGATTTTCAAAGTGAGTTGTTGAATATTTGTAAAATAGTTGAAATTTTTGAGCAAAACCATTGAACTGATATTTTATGAGTCGGGGCACTTTAGTAATTTTACCACAAGGGCATTTTTGTAATTTTCCACAAATCAAGGTTTTCGAGGAAAATGTTGTAAAAATGACGTTCTCAATTTGAAAGAGTTATTGCAAAAGTTTTGAAAACATTAGGGTTGTTGTTGTTTCATTTCTTTTCGAAAACATGGCTAATTCCCTTTCGGGTTTTAATCATAGTGTTTAGCCTATGACCGAGCCCTCATGGTCAGGGTGAACCAAAGCTACGCACCAGGCAGGATTCGAGTGAAGAGGAGGTGAGTCACGCGGACTGCTTAAATACCAAGCTCTCACTGAACCTTTCTAGACATGCGCACAGAGGTTGCCACACCACTGAGCCCTCTGAGTTAGGGTGAACCGAAGCTACGCACCAGGTAGGATACCTGCGAAGAGGAGGTGAGTCACACGGACTGCTTAAATACCAGGCTCTTCCGGATCCACTCCTAGACATGCGTACAGGGGTTACCACACCCTAGCTCACTGACTAAGTCATAGGTTGGTTTAGTTCCTTAAGTCTTATGTTCTGTTTGTGTGTTTGAGTAATCTAATCCTAGGGTTCAAGTTCCTATAAGTCTATCTACGTTCCATGCTTCCTACCCTTCTACAGGATATAATCCACAAAGAAGTTCAGATGTACTTACCTGGGCGGATCGGTGCCGGAGACTCGGGCCATGCTGTTCAAAAACCAAAAATCATTCCATAAGGCCTACCAAAACATTTTTGGGCTTTGGGCCCCCACAGCCGAGCATTGAACTGGGCTCTGATACCAATTTTGTAACAACCCAAACCCGGCCCAAACACTATGGCCGAATCTAGTTGTTACAGGAAAAATATTTTTTTGAAAACCCGTTTGGAAAACCAACTTAAGTTTTGAAAACTCTTCATTTAAGTGGGCTTGTTAAAACCATACTTAGATTTTAATTTAGAAATTTAATTAAGTAAAATTATTATAAAATTTCAAGTGTGCCCGATGGCATATTAAAACAATTTTTCGTGTTCATTGGGAAAACATATGACTTTGATTTGATATTAATAATCAAGTTTAAAACTAAGTATTCAACATATGAGGAATAATAAAAGAAAATATCAGGAGGCCTTATTACATCCGAACAAAATATAAACCGAAAATAATAATAGAAATATCATAACTTAAAATCAAAGTTCTTCTAAATTTAATCCACTGCATGGCCACCTCGAGTCCACCCGGCTCCACATCCGCGATCTATGTGTCACCTGAAAAATGTAAAGGAGAAGGTGAGTCACCAAGACTCAGTATGTAACCCTTCCCCCGGTGTTAAAACACTTTCATACACAACCATATAGCAAATAATATGCAAATCGTTATGTGTCCCAACCTAGCCAGCCATACGCCACTGTCTACCCCATTGTGGTACCAAACCACTGGTGGTGCCAAACCACTGGTGACATATAGTCACAATGTGTTACCAAAACACTGGTGTCCGTAGACACAAATCGGGTGATGGGGCCAACCCATCGTATGATACCAAATCACTAGCAGACGATCCCATATCTCCAGTGGGGCCAACCCACGGTGGTGTTAACCACAGGGATAAGTCGCTTTGAGGTTCCAAACCTCTGGAGGTACCAAACCTCTGGTGACCGTAGTCACAGTGTGTTACCAAAACACTTGTGCCCGTCGGCACGAATATACTGCCCCCTCCACTCAATCAACCCACACAATCAACAATCATAAGTAGATTTATTATATGTATTAACACGACATGCTTCCCAAAAGCATCATAATAATTTCATATAAATAGAGACTTACCGAGGTCCTCGCTTGTACCATTTAAGGTACTAAATCCGTATCTACATCAAGCAGGTTTACATACAACATACATTTATCACACATATTAACTGCTATAAGTGTGTATGTACACACCTGATGTCGATGATAGTCCTAGCTCCTGACAAAACCAATCGACCACTCACAAACTCCTTGTTCCTATAATCGGCCCAACTCAAGGGTTAGTGATATGGGCCATTCGGCCAAACCAAATAATTTGAGAAGGGTTCCTTGTGAACCCGAATTCTTACCTTCACACCTTTGGGTACTAATCACAACACTAAACTCCTGAATCTGCTTCCAAAAATCCGAACACTATGGATTAGCGGCTTGAGTCAATTGCTTTACTGAATCCAGAGTACCCTTAGGATCGTTTGAAGAAGAAATCGAGGAGATTGCCCTTGCTTGAGTTCGGCTAAGGCTTGACAAAAGAGAAAGAAAAGAATTCGGCACTTCAACCGTGTATTCGGCCAAAGAGGAAATTAATGGGAAAGAAAGGTGCTAAGAGTTTCGGCTTGAAGGGGTTTGAGAGAATGGAGAAAATACAAGAAGAACAAAGGAGGGGTTAGGGAATTCGGTCACTTAGCAAAATGAGGAAAAGAAAAAAAAAAAAAAAAGGGGTCAACTAATGCTTTTATAGGCACTTAGTACCCTTGCAGTCCACCACTTCTTCTTAATTAATTCAAAATAATTTGAATTAATCCCCAATAATCCATTAATAATCCCTTAATATCCCCTTTTATCCTCTATTATCTTGTTTATCTAAATAAAACTAATATTATCCTAATTATCCTAGAATTAAACAAATAAAATCCTTGATTATCCCATCAATTAATCCCATGATAATTCATTTAAAAAAAAATAAAATACATCCTTATTAATATCCAATGATAAAAGCTAATATTATCCTTAATATATCCTACTATCTTATTATCTAAATAAAAATCTAATTAATAATCTATTTTTTTTTAAAACTTAGTAAGATCCTCACTATTTATCTCTATTATCCTTAGAATTAAGCAATTAAAAATCCAATTTAAAATGCTCATATTATCCTTTAATATTAAAACAAATTTGAGCATTTTTCTCTCTCTTATTGCCGTCCAAACAAGGTGCTAAAAAGGAGAATTCCGTGACTCGAACCAAGGCTCTCCCTTGCTCAAAGTGGCGTCACATGTAGCGCCCAAGTGGCCCTCCCTTTGCCACTTATTCTAGGCTCATTTTATGACAACAAATCCCTTATTTATTCTTGTAACCCCTACCTGCTAAGGCTCCTCACCTTAAAAGCTTGAAGATAATATTTTTCCCCCTACTCAAACCTACTAAAAATCCATAATTAAGCCTTACTACACCATAATTAATAACACAGCAGCTCAACCACATAACAAAAATAATTTAATCACAAATAGCCCCAATTTTAGGATGTTACAACTAACGCCTTGGAAAGTGGACACATGTCCATAAATTGGTTTTTTATCTGTTTGGTCCTCCCCCTTTTATGCGCGTTGCTAGGGGGCCCTAATTCATTTATTTCTTTAAAAATTCGCCCTAGATTTTGATTTTAAATTCAATTTTGTCCTCTTTTAGTTTTTATGATTTTTGATATATTTTTTATTCTGCCATTATTATTTTTTTATTTTTAAATTTTTATTTTATTTCTATTTATTATTTTTATCATTTGCTTATTATTATTATCTATCATTATTATTTATTATTTTATTTATTATTATTAATTCTAATATTGTTACTAGTATGCTATTATTAATACTGTTTTCATTTTACTACTTTTTATTATCATTTCTATTATTATTACCCATTTAATTATTATTATTCTACTATTATAATTATTATTTTAATATTATTATTTCCTTTTTTTTTGTAATAAACTTCATTATTATTACCATATTCATTAGCATTATTAGTATTATTTTATTATTATCATTTTTTTATATATATGTTATCTATACTAAATAGTTTTTTATTCTATATATATATTATTGATTACATGGTATTTTGTGTATATATTTTCTTCTAAATCTATTTATGTACATATATTCTTAAGACCTATTATATATAATTTTTCTTTTAAAGTCCTTATTTTATTATATATTTTTTTTATTTCAAACATTTTTATATATTATTACTTGTATATATTTTTATAATAATTTTTTTTCATTTCATGTACGTTGTTTATTTGGGTTGATATGTATGATTTTTTTCTGTATAGTATTAGCACCATGTATTTTTATTTCATGCTCGATATTATGTTGGTGTGGTTCTTATTATTACATTATGGTTTAAACTTCGACGTTTTGGCCGATATTGGTCATTTCACTTTTTTCCCAAACAAATCGAATAAATGCATTCTCGGTCAATTTCATAATCGCTTATTTAAGAGCTTTTGAAAACAAGGCAATGTTTCGTGTTTGGGAGTTTAGAGAAATTATGCCCTAACGTGCTGGGTTTCGGTTTTTTGTTCATCCAAATGACTAAATATCCTTTTAAGATTTTGATCGTGTTTTCTTAACTTCGAAAATAATGCAATATTTCATGTTTAGAAATTCGAGTAATCGTGCCCTAACGTGTTGGGTTTCGGTTTTTTCGTTTGGCCAAATAACAGAATACCCTTTTAAAATTGCAATGCATGAATTTTGGAAATTATGAAATGATCTTGGTGCCGAGGGTTTGAAACATCGTATCCTAACGTGCTGGATGTGATATTTCATTCTTTCAGAACAAGAGAATTTCGATATCTAATTCGAATTATTCAAACATTTTCTAAAGGATTCGTATTTTAAAATCTCTTCCAATTTTCGATATTAGGACATTAATCAATCAATAAGGTACCAATTTTGGGCGCTGCGCGGGTGCTAATCCTTCCTCGTGTGTAACCGACTCCCGGACTTGTTTTCTTAAGATTCGTAGACCAAAATGTTTTATAAGGTGACCCAATCACACTTCAAAAAAGATTGCTGGCGACTCCATTTTCCTTAGCAAAGTCAGCCCGTTTTCCAAAGAAAAAAATGGTTTCGACACTACTACTAGCAGCTCTATCGACAAAAATAGTTTTCACTAGTAGGACATTGTCACACTCCACATCAATTTCTCTAAAACTCCTTTCCCAAACTATACGCAACTCTTTTAACACCGCTCTTGCCTCAACTCAAAAAATTGAATCCTTACGAAGCACCATTGAATAGTCATATAACTAGTTTGCATCAGTGTCCCTAAACACTCCTCCAATACAAGCGTTAGAAACATTTTATGACCTTGCCCCATCCATATTGAGTTTAATCCATCCTCTATCTGATGGTAACCAACACCTACCAATTGCCATTGGAATAGAGTGCAAAGGAGTGGTATTCCAACTCATAAAGCTCCTTGCCCACGCAACACCTAAAATCACAATCTCATATACACACATATGACTTATGGAGAAAACAAAATTATTCCAACTTTTCCATAACAACCAACATAACATAAAGAAAGAAAGTTTACCATTCAACATCCTTGCTATATGGAACTTTTTTCTTTAAATAAAATAATCATAAATATGAATTTTTTAAAATAATAAAAGTAATAAGTATTTTTAATTACATATATTATAAAAATTATAATTAAATTTATGCAAATAATTTCTAAATATTAATTTAAATCTAAATATAGTACTTTAATTATAATTTTTATTTACTTAAACATTTTATTATATCATATGCTTTAACATTTATATTACTATCAAGTAAATTTAATTTTATTAATCAAAATATTATTATTGTAAATGTAATATAATTTATTAATTAATGTCTCCTAATGAATTAATTTTACTTAAAAATTGAATAATATTACAATTAACAATAATTATAATGATTTATTTCAATATAAATTGCTTAATATCTTTACTTTAACTTTAGTATGAGTAAATACGATTTTGACTTTTCTTTTTCTCAATATTAATATGCACTATACCATATGTAGTAGCCCATTTATGCCCGGGCCTATATTATTCAAAAAAAAATAATAATAAAACCAAAATACCAAAAGTCCATTTTATGTTACAGTCCAAAGACAAGCCTAATATTAACCCATTACCCATGGCCCAATTACACCCAAAACAGACTCAAACTCACGCAACCTACATGGCTCAAAAGGGCCCAACTCTTTATCAGAAACCAAGGGTTTCTGAAACCCTAAGTTCCCTCGCGCTACAAGCCCGACACCAACCCCTCGATCACGCTGCAAATCAGCGCACGGACAGTGCTCTATCGCCGGATTTCTCGCCATACACATGCAAACAAGGAAAGAAATGGACAGTAACAGTATATTGCGATTTTGACATTTATTTTCGATTTTATTTTTGGGTAAACAATCTGTAAAAGGGGGGATACACACATAAATATACAAAATACAGAAATAAAAAATAGCAGAGGTGACTTCAGACGATTCTTTTTCATTTTTATTTTTTTCTATTTCCAAATACTGTTTTTTTTTCTATTTTTTTTTTCTCTCTATCTTGTTCTGTTTTTTTTAAAACTATATAATATATAGTAAGAATATAAAAAAAAGGAAAATTTTACCTGTTTTGGGAGTTACGCCACACGCACTGCACGGTGGCAGACGGTGATGTGGCGGCGGTCAGGTTTGAGCTTTGTCGAGCATCATCGAAAATCGCTGGGGAGAACATTTTGAAGCTCTGTTTTTTTTTTTTTTTTTTGGAATAGCAGACATATGATTTTTTTGTCAAAATTTTAACTTTTATAGGGTATATAATACGATGTCGTTTTGAGCCTTATTCCCAGGCGCCAAAACGGCATCGTTTTGATGTTGGACCCGAATCCGACCCGATTAGCCCTCAGGATCAGCGTGTTTTCTACGGAAGGGCTAATTGCGCTTTTAGCCTTTCCGCTTTTTATGGTTTTATAATTAAGTTTTTCTTATTTTTAATTTTGCCCTTAAATTTTATTTGGATTTCATTTGAGTCCCTCTTGAAATGCAGCGTTTTGGAAGGAGGGAATATTTTTCCTTTTAGTCCCTCCATGTTATTCGCATGTCTAAATAGGTCCCTTCCCTTTTATTTTCTTTAAAATTCGCCCCAAACTTTTATTTTTAGTTCAATTTCATTTTTTTTATTTCTTTTGTCTTTTGTTATTTCATTATTAATTTTATTTTTTAATTTCTATTATTATTTTTATTTTTACTATTATTTGTACATTAACATATATTATTTTCATTATTATTATTATTATTATTATTATTATTGTTATTATTATTTTTATTATTATTAATATTATTATTATTATCACTTTCAATATTGCTATTTACTATTTCTATTTTCACTACTATTTTTATTGTTATTACTATTAATCTTAATATTATTACTATTATTTTATTATTAATACTATTTTTATTTTTACTATTACTTTTATTATTATTTTGATTATTATATTTATTATTATTATTTTATCATCGACATTATTATTGCTATTTTTATTATTTCTTTTATTTTTACTATTCCTATTTGTTTATTAATATATGTTGTTATTATTATTATTATTATTTTACTATTATTTTTAATATTACTATTACTATTATTATTTCCTTTATTATTATTAACTTTATTATTTTTATTATTATTGTATTATTATTATTTTATTACCTTTAAACTATTGTATATAATACTTATTTTTTATTTGATTTACTACTAGTTTTTATTATTATTTTCATTATTCTTACTTAAATTCTGTATTAGTATTATTAATTAATTAATTTTTATTATTTTACTTAGAAAATACTTAAATCTAATATCATATATTTGTTTCATTTACTCACTTATTCTTTTATTTATTTATTTATCTCATTATTTGTTTATTCTCTTACTTATATATATACATATATATATATATATATATATGTGTATATATATATGTGTATATATATATATTTATATGTGTATATATATATATGTGTATATATATATTTATGTACATATTTTTGTTTTTGTTTTTTTACTTTTATTCTTGAATTTCTAAATAGGCTTGTATTTTTGGTTTATTGTGTTTCTACTATTACGATCTTTATGCTTTATTAATTTATTAGATTTATGTCGTGTAATTGTTCTTCAAAATATGAGATTTTGTTTTGAAATAAGCAAACACTCCGCGTTCAAAGATTCGAAAGAAACCGTACCATAATTTACTAGGTTTCGATTTTTCTCATCGAGTTTAAAGAACTAATTATTTTTAAATCAAACATATAAGTTAAATAAAATACTTATTCTCAGGAATTCAAAAGTGTTGTGTCCTAACTCACTGGATACGACATTTTGTTACTTGAGGTAAGGACTTCCAAAAATAAAGACAATATTCGGTATTTGGGAATTTCGAGAAATTGTGCCCTAACTTACTAGGTCCTGATTTTTCATTCAAAATTCAAATAACCGAATATCCTTTTTAAGTTTAAATGTACAAATTTTAGATAAAGACAAGCTTAGTTTTGAGGATTCGAAATGTTGTATCCTAACTCACTAGGTATGATATTTTATTCCTTCGAAATAAGCGTGTCTCGGCATCTAGTTTAATTCATTCAAGTTTTCAAAAACAAAGAGGATCGTATTTTAAAATTTTTTTGAAATTTTCGACATTAGGACAATAACTAATCAATCCGGTACCAATTTTGGGCGTTACGAGGGTGCTAATCCTTCCTCGTACGTAACCGACTCCCGAACCCGTTTTCTTGAATTTCGTAGGCCAAAATCAATGTTTTGAAATAAAATGTTTTATAAGGTGATCCGATCACACTTAAGAAAAAAGGGATTCGTGGCGACTCCATTTTCGTTTTAAAGTCATCCCCGTTTTTTAATCAACTTAAAAATGGTTTCCACACTATATATGTTTATATAATTTAATTTTAATAATATACTTATCAAAAAGAAATTATTTGACACGCATTTAACAATTTTTCAACTTATGGTAATTATAGTAAACCAAAAAATACACATATATATATAGCAACGTTTTAGCATAAGTGACGTACTTTGCTTTATGTGACATTAGATTTATTTAAAATTTTTATTAGTTGAAAAAATAAAACCCAAATAATTTTAAATTTAAAAATTAGTGTTTTATTGCAGAAGTTTATTTGCATTAAATCACAATAAGTACGTATTTTTAAACTTCATGTCTTCACATGATTTTTTTTAAAAATATTTTGGGTTTAAAATTTATATTAATTCCTTTAACGAATTCTCTATTTTTCAGTAATTAAAATAATTTACTTATTTTTTATCAAAACATTTAAATAATAATTTGTAAACGAAGTGAAGTTATAATATTTTCAATCCTTATTTTTATATCAAAATATAAACATATTTTTATCTATGTGAATTTCTTTGCTTGTAATATGCCGATTTTTTTCAACATATTACTGATTAAAAAATAATTGAACAATATACATGAACCACCCTCCTCCTTTGACACCAAACTTGCTTTTTCTTTTATATTCGCAACGCTAATGGTTAATTTTTAATTTTGGTCCCACTACTTTTTATCTATACTACTATATATGAAACGAAGGCTTGTTATATATATATATATATTTTACATTCTTAATAATAATGGTTAATTTTCAATGTGGGTCTTTCTACTTTTAATTATATAAAAATAGTCAAATTTCAATTCTAGTTCCCTATACTATGTTAAAATTTGAGATTTGATATTTATAATTGATTTTTTTAATACAATTTAATATCTCAACATTTATAATGTCATTAGTTAGTCTAAATATTTTCTTCTAATTAAAATGTAGATGTAAATTTAAAGAATTATTGGCGTTGTTAAATTTTTTATTAAATTCAAGTCCACTACAATGCCTTTTTTATTGTGACATGATTATAAAGTGAGTACTTTTTTAGAAAAATTTAGAATGTCACCACAACAAATTTAACATGAGAACTTGAACAGTGTTAACAACTAGACCTGAATGTTAAAATTCAAAAAATAGAGAGACTAAATTCTTAAAAAAAAATAAAGACTAAATAATTTTAACTATTTATTCCAAAAATAATTAGCCCAATATAAATAATAAACATTTTAATATGTTTATATTTGTTATTTTATAAAATGTATTTAACAATTGAAGAATTCTAATCTTAAAAAAGAAAAAAAAGTGTTTTTTTAGAAAATAGCAGTTGCATTTCTTTAAAATATGAAATCGGTTTTTTAAAAAAAAAAAAAAGAATTACAAAGTATGTAAGATGGATGCATGGGCCACTCCGCAATGCAAGAAAGAAATATTCTAAAAAAGGTTACAAACCAATATTCCTTTCGCTTTCATAATCGCTCATGGGAAATCGGAAATTTGTTCTTGGCGCCTGAGATAGGACCATTACCGGTGCCCTTTATGCTCTTGAGATGTCGTGCATTTGCCTTGTCGGGATGCTAGCATAATTTTCTAAACACTTGTTCGTACAAAAAGCATCAGGGCAAAATCTGCCAATTCTCAATGAATTTAATTGTACGTTCCAATTGTTTATAAATATTTTTATAATTTTGTATTTACTTTTATGAAAAAATAAATTTTAAATTTTTTTATTTTTATTTTTTAATTTTAAAGTTTTTTAACTTTTAATTTATAATAATTAAGAATAAATTAATAAAATGTGTAAGGTTGAGGGTTCAATTTGTTAATTTTTTTAGATTTAGGATCAAATTGATAGAACTTATAAATATTGAAGGGCTAATTTTGTTATTATGCCAATTAAAAAAGCTTTCGTTAGTGACTTAACGGAGGAGTGGGCAAAATATTAAATTTCAAAAATATTAATAACTAAAATAAAAAATTTTAAACTTAAGTGACGAAAGTAGAGACAACTAATATTTGATTGATTATCTATACTATTATTTAAACTGTAACTGAGTTGGTGTCACGAGTCAATCATCACCAACTTGATTAAGGAAATTATGAAAATATCATTTTATAATTAAAATACATTATATTATTTTAGGGTATTTTAGTCTTTTCATTTTAATAAAAATAGGATTTGAACCCTCACCAATTAGATATATTTATCACTCAACCAAAACTTCATATTATATATTTTTATTTTAATATGCATAATTTATTATCTCCATTAGCTGTATATCTATATTATTATTTAAACCTTTGATTGAGTTGATATCATGAGTCAACCGGACGCCAACTTAATTAGGAAAATTAGAAAAATATCTTTCCATAATTAAAATAAAGGAACTTTAGTCTTTTATTAAAAATACAATTAATATTGCATATGGTAGGATTTTAGTCCATGACATTTGCGTTGATAAAATTTTGATTTTACCATTTAACCAATGCTTTATCTTGAAATGTATTGTACATTTTAATTTTATTATGCACATTTTATTACATTCATCAATTGTATACATTGACAATGCTATTGGTTGAGTCGGTATCACAAGTTAACTTGGCATTAGCTTAAGATTGATGACAACACCATGATAAACAATTGTAATGCATTTAGTATTCTTAATCTAATGTATGTACGTGTTTAAATTTTATTTACTCACAATTTAATCTAATTTTTCTACATGTGTTATTACTATTAATTAGTTTCAAACTATACATTTCATTATTTATTATATGTTATTTTTAAACAAATTTCTATATTCTAAATATGTAGTTCCCACACATACGCGTGTGATAAAATTTTTAATTTGTATAATTTACCCTTTGTGAAAGTTTGCCTTACATTTTGACCACAACAGTGAGTGACATCCCAACGAGATAAAGCTCGACATTACGACAAGCAACTAATGTCACCACAAGAAGAGAATCTTCGTCCCGACAACATCATCGTTCTTCGTCCCGATGATGCAAAAGCCACGTCACGACATGACGACATGTTCCTTAAGTTTCTCTGTTTTCTTCTCTTAGTTAAGCTTAGTTTTAGTTTTCCGCTTAGACTGTAATTAACCTACGGATATTCTAGTCATAAAGACTACGAATATCAGCTTATAAATAGGCCATAGTTACCCTAGGTTTATAGAACAACATAAAATATACAAATTGGGAGAATTTTGTGTTTTTCGAGTTTGAAGGGTTTTTCTTTTAGGGTTCTGAGTTTTTCTATCTTTTTTACTATCTTCATCTTTGTATTTATTTTATATTAGTGAAATCTCCTTTTACCAGTGATTTTTTTATTCTCTTTTGAGGAGTTTTCCACATAAATTTGTGTGTTTGATCTTTTTAATTTCTTCGTTATTATTATTGTTCGTTGCATACATGAGTTTATCCCCAACAAACTGGCATCAGAGTTTGGTTCGATTTTCGCATTCAACCCTTCAGAGATGGCAGCGATAAGATTCAGTATTGATAAGTTCAATAAAATTGCAAATCTCAATCTGTGACGAGGTCGGATGACAATAATACTAGTTCAGAACAGTCTAAAAAAGTTTGTTACAGGAAAGAAGCCCACGAATATGGATCTGTAACACCTCTTACCTGTATTTGACACCTGAACCGGGTATGAGGCATTACTGTACTTAACTTGCTCACTCATACAATATCAATCCTTAAGAACTTCATTCCAAATTAAAACTTTTTATTCGAGACCATAATGTCCTTATTATAGGTCTACGAGACCTTAAACTTGCACCCGGAATGATTCGGGACCAAACTGGAAACTTTTGAACACTTAGGAAAATTTGACATAAAACAGGGCCACACGCCCATGTGGCATATCACATGCCCGTGTTCCACACTCGTGTGGATTTATTTTTCAATTCAAACCTATAGGGGTTTTCACACGGCCTGACACACGCCCTTGTCCATAGCCCGTGTCCCTTACACGGCCATGACACGCCCGTGTGTGAAAACCTTGACATTTTGTTTGTGATGTTATCATCTCAATAAGGTCACACGGCCAAGGCACACGCTCGTGTCCTTAGACCGTGTGTCGAATTAAATTCCTAATTTCAGGTGCAGGCTTCACATGGCCTGGGCACATGCTCGTGTCTTAGGCCGTGTCTCCCACACTGTCAAGACACACGACTGTGTCTCTGTCTGTGTGTTTACCATTGAGTATACTAACTTGTAAACCTAGCATGCATGGGGACACACAGCCTCTTAACATGCCCATGGGGCTGACCGTGTGTCACACACGACCTAGACACATGCCCGTGTGTCTACCCGTGTGGACAATTATAAGGCTCTCTACCAAGTCATTTGCCACCCTACAAGCAACCACACTTATACCAAATCAATTCAACCTATATCATGACCATAAGGCACTTCCAAGAACCCAAAATCAAGTCATCCACACAAACATGCACTTCATGAATTTCATCTTCATTTCTAAATATTAACTTGTCAAGTATTGGCCAATTTTTAATGACCATTTACAAAATGAATTGAACATCATTAATAGCCAACACCTTGGTTAACAAATATGACATAACAAAATAACCAAGTCCTATACATGCCACACTCAAAATAAGTCTAACTTTGCTATACCAAGAAGAAGTTGATAGTGTGATTTTTGAACTCCGACGTTCCACGAATTCCCGAGCTAGCTTGGCAATACTACAAGGAAAAGGGAAATGAGAGGGGTAAGCATAAAGCTTAGTAAGTTTGCATGAAATAAATAACAACATAAGGCTCATAATATCATCCATCCATGGCATTGAATAAAACACAAAGTCTTAGGCACATTGCCATAACTTACTCATGCTTACTCTTACCAATTACATATCATATCACATATCGTAAACTTTTCTGGTGAATTACTCACATATACCTGTATCACTTCATCACACAGCTTTAGCACTAATCTCATCTCTATTACAAGCTTAACTATTACCCCCATTGAATCACATGGGATACTCGAAGATACATAATCATCATCATTTACGTAAATACAACACCAATGCCATATCCCAAATATGGTCTTACATGGGGTCACCTCAAGATGCTGATGCCATATCCCTGATATGTTCTTATACGGGATCTCATATTGATTGTTGATGCCATATCCCGGATATGGTCTTATACGATTCTCATATTCGATGCCAATGCCATATCCCAGATATGGTCTGATACGAGATCTCAATTCGATGCCGAGGCCATGTCTCGGACATGGTCTTATACAGGACCTTACCCTTCTTAGGTCTTGATAATATTATTCTCCTATTTATTAAAGTCCAACTGGGACTTCCACATCAAAATTCTCAACATTTTCTTATTCAACATCATTACTCAAATTCATAGAAATATTATACAACATCACAAATATCAACATTTAGAAACTTAAATAACATGATGTTGAATTTATTGCACACAAACTTACCTCGATTTCAAAATAGGCCAATTTGCTGATTTAGTCCGATACTTGCCCTTTCCTCGGTCAAGGTTAATTCCTCGTTCTTATTTATCTATAATAGCAAATTAGCTCATTTAATTATCACACTAATCAATGCATTTCAAAAATCATACTTTGTCAAAATTACCATTTTGCCCTTAGACTTTCACAAAATGACCATTTTACCCCTAGCTTCATAAATAAATTCTAATCAAATTTCTTCCTTTAACGAGC